>JADLZL010000788.1:0-80285 GCA_015844335.1 Chrysopogon serrulatus | reverse complement strand
AGTGGTGGTAGTACGCCGGAATGAAGTGCCTCTGAATCATCTTGTCACCAACGCTTTTCTACGTCTACGTGTTCAGTATTGCGTTCGGGAATTCAGGAAAACCTACTAGAATCCGTGATTAGACGACACGTTTTGGTTAAAATTAGGGGGCACCTGGTGATCCCTAGTGATAATCTTTTTTCACACATCCATGATCCATGCGATCATCATCAAAGATCAAATTAGCAAAACGCATATATTTGGGGTGTCGGACCCATTCCCCATTCCCGAACGACCTACAGTCAGGCTAACAGTAACAAAAACAGAATAGACCTATGCTTACGGACGACAGTTAACCCGCGGGCGCTGGTATCACATTGCACACACGGCCAGGTCTCATCAGGTATGAGTTCGAAATGAACGTGAGTCTGCGCGGATGGTAAATTGCACCTGTGGGTACCTATCAAATTGTTTTGTACCTAGGTCTTAAATTTTTTAGCCCATTACAAAACTTAAAACTTTGTGTATAATTATGTACACTCTGTAGAGTCAATCTCTTATGCACACTCTGGTGGAGTCAATCTCTCTATTCATCTTTGGGGAGCGAGAACTCTAAAACGGATGATGTTAAACAAGTTGTTAGGGGCTATTTTTTGCTAGAATATTTATTTCTAATAATTAGGAAGGATATATAGACTATATTGAAATTACTATTATTACATAGGGTCATTTATAATTTAATTACTCACATCCTCCTCAACTTGTCATCCCTGAACATGCAAGCCCCCTCCACAGAAATACACGGAAAAAGTGTTTGGATCGTATCCACCGTATTTGCATTCTGCTCCTCAAGATGGCAGCAGTTGCTACCACTAGCTGACCGTTGGGTGGGTCCCAGTCCCTATCCATCCCACCGTCTAACCGGTGGGTCCCAGCTCCCAGTAGAGTGGGATACGTACAAGTACAATCAAACCATCACCCCCAAGAACTCCAAAATCACACAGTGCGCTGTCCAAGGCTCAATAGCCACGCTTCTCCCACCGACGGGCGGGACCCACCATCCGACGAGGACTCATACGTAATACCCGAAAACGCCCGCGGCAAAACGGCGAAAAGTCACTCCACCCCCGTCCTTCCCGTGGAACGAAACCGAAAACGGGAAACGCTCGATAAAGGGAACTGAAACGGCACCGCCCCCTCCTCCTCCTCCTCTGCGGCTCTGTCTGCGCCTCGCCACACCCACAGCCGCACACCGCGTCCGCCGTCCGCTCGATCGCCCGAGGTTTCCTCCGCCTCCGGCCTCCTCGTCGCGAGACGAGGGCCCGTCCCTCCTCCCCCGCCTCCGCCGGGACCCGAGGGTGGTCCGTTCCCGCGATGGATGCCCGCAGCAGGTGCCACCAGCGGTATGGCTCCGCGTGGCCGCGCGCCGACGCGTGGGATCTCGTCGTCAAGGTGAGGTTTCGTTCGGGCCGCATTGTCCGCGCGCTACTGTTCCTGTGTCGTCTGTGGTCGCGGAGGAAACGGGGAATGCCGCGGGTTAGGGTTTGGCGGTTCGTCGTGTAAAGCAGGGGGGGTTTTACACCCCACTCCGTAGATTGTGCGGCGATCTGTTCAGCGGTCGTACTTTGATGTTTTGTTTTGTTTTTTGTTCCAACGATTTTCTTTTTTCTTTTGGTAAAAATGGATCATGTTGATCTGAAACCCTCCCTAGGGTGCGGCCCGGTTTGTATGATCAGATGAACTATTAATGTTCACAACGCTGGCAGAGTAAAGGTTTTGCGTCTCCAAGATCAGAATTTTTATTTAATAATCTTGACCCGATTAATAAAAGAGGCCAGGAGGATCCAGGTCCACGCTAATAGACACTGGGCACGTTTTTTTTTTTTTTTTTTTTTATCTTTCGGTTTTCATGGTGAATTTTCATTGTTATGAGGGTGTGGCATAACCACAGATGTTTGATGCAGATGAGGTCAATATAAACTGGCATGGTCCAGTAAGCCCTTAATATTAAGGTTTAAGACTCTTAACGCCTCTGGGAGCATTCCATCTTTGTTCTATGTATCTGAAATTTTGATAATATATCTTAACTATCTCTACAGTTGTTTCTTAGTGGTGTGATAATTGTTTGTTAAAAGCAAGAGATTAATTTCTCTTATTTTTTGTGTTTGTCATCTGGTGTTCTTATTCACTTCACATATATGTTGATTATAAGTTATTTATGTTTTTATTAATACATTAATTTTAGCATTTGGATAGTGAATCGACTTAACCACAGCCCACCAGCTTTCATATCTGCTCACTTTAAAGGGTTAATTGAATGTGCCACCCCATGGTTGTTGCTGTGAGTCTCAGTATTGTTTCAACTTGTTTTCAGGTCAAATATGGTGACACTTTGAAGCGTTTCAATGCTTCTGTGAATGGTTCACACTTCGATCATGATCTGCCTGCCCTTCGCTTGAAGATTGCAAGTGCCTTCAAGTTCAGTCCTGACACAGAATTCATTCTCACCTATACTGATGAGGATGGAGATGATGTCATGCTGGATGATGATAATGATCTACGTGATGCTGCTGTTAATCAGAAATTAAACCCTCTTAGGGTTATTGTTCAATTGAAGGGCAGCAATGTTGGGGCAGCTTGGACAAAACAGCACACCACAAATGTCAAATTTCCTAGGCCAACATCTCTCGAAGAGCAACTAGCTCAGGTGAAATCAGCTATTGATGAAGCTTTAAAGTTTGTACCAGAGCAAATTCCTGCTGTCTTTGCAAAACTATCTCACGACTTGCGGTCTAGAGCTGCATTATCTGCACCGTCATTGGCTGAATTGCTGGACCGTTTTGCTAAACTGATAGCACGAAGCAGCAACATGCAGCCTTCTGGTGGCTCTGGAGTTGGTTCACAAAATTTGGGAAATTCAAAGGCTACGCTTGAATGTGCACCTATGACAGTTTCAGTTTCTGAGCCCTCTGACAAGCAAAATTCTGGAACACCTGAAAATGGTCTTAAGAGTGTGCTATTGGAGAATCCCACTGCTAAAATTGATCAGGTGCCATTATGTCCTTCAGTTGAAGATTCACTGGTTTTTACTAGCTTAGGTGGAATGAAATCTGAACTCAAACGGAGTGCTGATAATGGAATAAAGATAAAATCTGATGCTCGCAGTAAGGGTAAATCTGTCATATCCTCTGTTCCGCCTGCTTCCACATCTCATGGTATTCCTACACAACGACCTGTTCATGTGCCATCTATGCTTGAAAACAAACTAATATATGGAACAAACCCTACCTATACATCCTGTGGATCCAATGGAACAGCTAACAGTGGTTTGCGATCGATATTCCCTCCTCCACCTGCAGTCTTCCATCCTCACTCACCAGCTTTCCCCCCTTACATAAATCCTGTCTTTGGAATCAATGGAAAAACTACTGGTGATATGCTCTCAACTTTCTCCCCTCCACCCAACATCTATAGGCCTTTTGAGTACGCACCTTCGTCTGTTGGTACGTGCTTTCCTAACCTCTACCCTATTGGGAGTTCAAGTGATCGTATGGCCTCTTTGCATTGTAATGTACCCAATCCAGAAGACAAATCTTTTGGGAGTTCTTACAGAGGTCTTGGTGCCAATTACGGGAGCATCCCACAGCGCGAACAGCATAGATGGGTACAATGTGATGAATGTGGAGTGACACCGATTGTTGGGCCTCGCTACAAGTCTAATGTGTAAGTTATTAACTTCAGTACTAGTCTTAAATATAGTTTCTGTTTATTCTGACATGCTTCCTTGCTGACAGTAAAGATGACTATGATCTGTGTGGTGCTTGTTTTTCTTACGTTGGCAATGAGGCTGAATATACCAGATTGGACAGTCCTGCTTCAAGACGTGTAAGTTTGAGAGTCACTTAGTTGGCTATATGAGCATCCATTACTGTATAGTATCTCTGCAGTAGTAAGAGTGATAGGATTCCACCTTACATTGTTTGACCCTGTCAGAGTTTTGGGTGGACTCCGATAGCAAAAGCAGACTCTCTCTTCATCAAGGATGTTACTGTCCCTGATGGAACACCAATGGCACCGTCACATCCATTTACCAAGATTTGGCGGGTACGTAACAATGGGTCTACTAGGTGGCCGTATGGCACCCAACTTGTCTGGATTGGTGGAGATCACTTAGCATCCTCGAGTTCAGTCAGATTAGCGGTATGTACTATATGAATTTAGCATCTGTGTAAACTGAGCACATGATGGGATGCAAATTCATTGTCTCACTTATATTTGATGCATGTGCAGATTTCGGTAAATGGGAGGATAAGTCCGTGCGAAGAGACTGATGTAACTGTTGACTTCCTTGCCCCTGCAAGGCCTGGTAGGTACATATCTTACTGGAGATTGGCACTACCCTCAGGTCAGAGATTCGGTCAGCGAATCTGGGTTCATATTAAGGTTGTTACTCTACCATTGCCTTATTTTGTCCTTGTCACATTGATGCTTAAATTTATCTGATCATTGACATGTTAAAATTGAGTGCAGGTGGAGCAGCCTATTCAATCTAGTGGCAGCAAACAGGCTGCTGCAATGAACCTGAATCAGCTCCCAGAAGCCAACAGCACAAAACTGAAGCCTTTCACTATTGATCTTGAAACAAACAGTGTTTCCTCAGAACCTTTCTATGGATGCCCTGGAATCCCAGAAGCCAACAGCACAAAACTGAAGCCTTTCACACTTGATCTTGAGACAAACAGTGTGTCCTCGGAACCTTTCTCTAGATGTCCTGGAAGCTTTCAGGAAACCATGAAACTCGAGAAATCTAAGCCTGCTCCTGGTGATATGTCCTCTGTCCCAGCAACAGGTGAACAGGTGCAAATCCCTGCCACTGATGTTTCTGCCCAGTCTTTGTTGGCTTCAGCGCCTTGTGGTGTGCCTGCATCTGAAGCCTTTCCCCTGCCCAACCCTGTGCCTATGCTTCCTGTTAACTCTTCTGCACCTGATGTTGATCATGTTAGCATGCGTGCACCAGCAGCTACTATTGCTCCTGTTCCAGCAGCACCCTTGCCTGAACAGATCATCAACCACCTTGAGGAGAAGCTGATGACTGAGCTGGAGGGTCTGGGCTTCATGCAGGCTGACCTGAACAAGCATATACTCCGAAAGAACAACTATGACTTGGAGCAGTCTGTTGCCCATCTCTGTGACTACGATGAGTGGGATGCTCTTGAGTTCTCTGAGCTGGTAAGACTATATATGTCCATCCTATATTGACACTATTGTGGGCTTTCTGAACCTTGGTGTCTGATTGCCTAGGGCTTTGATGGCACAGAGATGAACAAAGAGGTGGTTGACAACAGCGACGAAGAAGGATTCATCGTGGCAGATCTTGTGACCAAGGCGGCGAATGATCATTAATGGATGACGTCACTCTTGGCTGTCTCCTGTCTGCCATCCCTAGTAATATAGATGTAAATAAAGTAGTATGCTTGAATAAGTTGATGGAAGCGATGCATGTTTGCCTGAACCTTGTGGGAGCATGCGATGTGGTTTAGTGATCACATATGCACTATGTACTATCTTAAAAGCAGGTTAAGTTAGTAGATGAACTCCTGCATTATATTACCGTAATCCTTTTCGTAAAGCAGGTTAATGTAGTAGATGAACTGCTATTATGTTACCGTAGTTGCAGTTTCATTATGTGCCCGTATCACGAATGTTGACTCGTGCTGTTACATCCATTCAGTTGCTAATTTCCCCTTTCACCTCTTCTGAGATGTTCTCAAAACGGTCTTTCTTAGGTGAGCCCGGAACCAGAAAGAAGGATTATGAGGTAAAATAGCTAAGGAAAGCAAGAGAGGGCACTTCTCTTCCGTGTTGATACTGGGGCAGCCTTCTTAGAGAAGATTTATTTAGAAAAGCAGAGCCAGAGTAATGTATGTGAGGTTGGAGCCGAGCAAGCCATTCAGCATTCCTCATTACCGATGACTTTCCGGGGTGCGAACTTTGCCTTGAAATTGGCAGGCAAAATAAATTACTATCCTAACAAGAGGAGCTGTTAATACAAATAACAGAAACTCTGCTATAGTCATTTCTGTTTCACACTCATTCAGTACCAACAGAGATAAATTACTATTTTTTCCTTCCACCTCTTATGATATGTTATCAAAACGTTATTTCCCAAAAGTTCATTGAGAGGACTGCATTAGGAAATAGAAATAAGTTCATTAGGAGAGAATCAAATCGCACACATGTTAAAAAGGTTTATTACGAGTAACAATATCAGTCCATGGATAGTATCAGTTTCGCTTGGTTGTCGACATAGTAGATATTCATTAATATAAAAAATATATGAATTAAAATGATTTTGACATCTGAACGACCAGAGAACCCCAAATGGAACGGATAAGCAAGCTGACTACATGAAACAAAAATACACCGCGAAGGGTGAAACCAAACAAAGGGAAGAATCCACAGCAAAGGGCAAAACCCAACTACATGGAACAAAAGGACGAGCTTGACTTCATGGACAACACAAATCCACACGGAAGGGCAAAACCCAAATACCTGAATACAGGTTAATCTCTTATCAATGTTCATCTTGAGTGTACTCTCAAGTAACTTTTTATACTATTATTCAATGGAGTATAAATAGAGTAAAACCATTTGACAGACTCCATCACTAGGAACATCGATTTCCTAGTAATAAAGATTTGGTAAAACATTAGTTGTATATACATGAGGCGCATACACACACTGGGTGAAGGAAACATCAGGAATCAAAACTGCTGGTTCAGGTATGCATCTTTCTCTTTGTCATTCCCACTGAGGTATCCTACTAAACTCCCAGAAACGTCCGTGACCCAGGAGACGCTGCGAGCCAGCCAAGCCTTAGGAGTCGATGATGCTTGTGGGGTCTCTGCTGCAATGCGCCTTTGTTCTTCCTCGAGCAAAATGTCCAGCCACCTCTTTGACATATACTCTTTCACTGCATCCACGCCCTTGTTCACAATATCCTCTGGTGGCATGACTAGAGGGTTTTGCTCTAAGTTAAGCTTCTCTAGTTTATCCAGCCGACCAAATGTGTCAGGAAGAGCATGAATCTGGTTATTGCTCAGGTCAAGCTCACGCAGATTCAGCAAGTCACCAAACGAAGAGGGAAGCTCCTTCAAGTCACTAAAGTTGCTGCTGAGGTTAAGTATTTCAAGACTGCTAAGCTTCCCGAAAGCAGATGGCAAACCACATAGTTCATTAAAATGGGCATCTAAAAGATACAATGACGTCATCTCACAGACAGACGATGGAAGAGAACGCAATTTGTTCATGTGGACCCAGAGTTCTCGCAAATTTACCAAGTCATAACCAATGTTTGTTGGTAGATAAGTGAGACTATTGTAGCTCACATCAAGCTCAACTAGCGACCTGGAGTTTGATATCAATTAGTTATTAGTTATATATTATAATTTAACAGCCAAAGAAAACAAACATAGTGTCATCTACCTGCACTTGGAGATGCTATCTGGAAGCGCCCTGAGCCTATTGTTTGACACATTCAGAATCTTCAGATTGGATAGCAGTCCAATGGTATCAGGAAGAGAAACTAAAGTATTGGCAGTGAGACGAAGCTCTTCAAGATAATCAAGTCCTCCTATAGCATCTGGAATAACCTAAAATGACATTGAAACATAATTTTATTAATCAATGAAACATGAGGGCAAAATTAATTGACATAATATTTACAAATCCTATTGTGATTACAACTCAACGCCCTTCAAAGTCTATTAGTTAATTAGTAATTGAGAAAAATGGTAAGCATTTTGTAGATAATATTTTTTTTTTAAATGATGATGATGCATCAAAACAAATTACAGAAGATATAAAGAACACGTGCACATGCAGACAAGTAATATTGCGAAATAAAAAAAAAAAGGAACAGAAGTTAGTTCTTCTATTCCAAACTATGATCTACAAATTCTAATTGAGCAAGAGATCCATGGATGCTATGATAGATTGAACTAATATATACAAAGATTGGCACACTTCAGTCAATCATATAAGGAAACCATTTGCATCATGTAGCAGTTTCCCAGGTATAATGCAGTTTTAGCCTGATACCACTTGATACTTAATTTTTGCAAGAACATTCAAATTCAGCTACTGTCACCCAAATATTACATGATGATTTCGATCTCAGTATAACAACTGCATAACCTAATTATTTTCACCCAAAATATACCTGCCCCTTGTCCTGATGAAAGAAAATCACTCAGACACATGATTATCCAATTTAGTATTTACTAACCAAATAAGAACTGTTGGGAAATAAAAACAACTCATTCACTTCTTTTTGCAGTTAACAAAATGTAATTAGTAGTTGTTTTAATTAGCAGTTTTTTTCCGTATCATAGAATTTGGCAACGCATCCGGTCATTTTTGCAATCAACAAAATGTAACTAGCACTCTAGCAGTTTGTTCCATGCGTACACAGATCACAAAGGTAATATCAAATTTGCATTTATCCTACATACCTGGTCTTAAAACAGTAGAAATCAGACATACCATATACACAATCACTATCATTCAGTTGTTATGCAAAAAGAAAAAAAAAACACACACAATTAGCCATCACATGGTCTGGTTCATCCATTTGCTGGCCATAACAGTGGAATATGTGCAAACAATGCTCCTCCACAACTAAAACCCGAAATAGAATTTCATGGTTCAGAGACAGAAAATAGTAGTAGTAGATCGATCTTAATATAGATGAAGATGCCCAGTTTGTTACCTCGAGCTGGTTGCGCGAGACGTCCAGCACACGGAGCCCCAGGATCCTCCCGAACGCCTCGGGCAGCTGGCGAAGCTGGCGATCCACGAGGCGCACACTCTCCACCGGCTTGCCCTCCTCGGCCTGCTTGAGCACCGCCACCACCTCCTCCTGCACCGCCGCGTCAACGCCCTCAGGCCCCGCAGCTGGATCCTTGCCGCTCTCCGCCGCCTCGTCGTCGTCCAGGTCCGTCCCCTCCATCGCGGAGCGGTACACCCTCTCGAGCCTGGCCTCGGCCTCGTGCAGCAGGGCCTCGTAGGCGTCGTGGGTCTGCTCGAGGCGCACCACCGCGCGGCAGGCCTCGGCGTCGGCCTCGGGGATCCGCTCGTCCCCGGCCTCGGCGGCGGCCACGATGGCGCGGGAGGAGTCGACGAGCTCGTGGTCGGGGCGCGGGCCGAGCACCTGGAGCGCGGCGCGCGCGGCGGAGACGTCGGCGACGGTGCGGGTCATGGCGCGGAGCACGGACGGGTGGCGCAGCCCCGGCATGCGCTCGACGAGCTCGAACTCCCCCGCGGAGGGCGGCGCCGCCCGCGGGGACGGGGTGTGCACGGGCGGCTGCTCGATGTCGAACTCGGACCCGGAGCCGGAGCCGGCGGAGGCGGGGGCCTTGGGCTTGGCGAGGGTGGGGATGCGGGACAGCACGTAGGAGAGGATCGGGTGCGTCTGCGGCGCCGGATCCATGGCCGCCGGATCGGAGCGGGGACTGAGGAGATCGGAGTGGGGAGAGGACGGGGAGGCGGAGGAGCAGAAGATGCTTTTGTAGCGATGCGAGCCTGCGGGGTTTGGGAAAGCGAAGCCGACTAGGAGCCTGCAGGGGGAGAGCGGCCGCGGACGGAGTCAGAATTCAGATGACGGGATAAGCGTGGCCTCCTGGCCGGCAGATTCGTGTGCGTAGGGTAGTTTCCAACTTTCGGCCATCCAAGGGTCCCAAACTGCAGTGTCCAGCTGCAGAAGTTCAGTTTCAATGATATTTTACCCTCTTTCGAGATTTCTCATGTTTAAAGTTAGCCGTCCGCCAGAATTAGGATTCTGACCTTGTTTTCCAAGTCAGCGTTGAGACCTTCCCGGACCTAAATTTGGGATTTACTACTTGCTTGGCTTGGACTAGTACTACTCAGGCAAAACAAGCCAAACTCTAGGGCCTGCTTGGTTTCTCGGAGAGCGCCGTCTTGCTGCGTGATGCAAGTAACGAGGCTATCGCTCTGCCAAGCGAGCCGATTTGGCTCAATTGGGAGCAAGCAACTCTTGCAATCTTGCTCACACGGCGTCCGAGGCTCCAAGCAAGACTCCAAGCAAGAGAACCAAGAAAACACTATCAGCTGGCTGTTATCCACACCGAGCAAAACAGTTTCCGGCGGAGGAACCAAACATACCCTTAATCTATATCATAATAATAACTGATTAGAATTATTTAAACCTTTAAAAGTTGAAACATCAACCAGTTTAAATTGTAAGTTATATGTGTAAATGTATTACGAAAACTTGCAAGATCTTGTAAATTCGAAAGACTTTAGGTTATTTTGTAGAAGAAAATAATGATCAAGCCGTACAACATTAATTAAATAGGAAAAATATTTTGTACATAGAGGAAGCATTCCGTAGTACGTATATATAATGTCAAAATTCAGCAAGATTCGGCCATGCCGCTCATACCAGATTTCGGCTTGGATGAGTATGAGACGGTGAAACTGGAATATAAAATTGCTTCCACTTCCCTAGTTCATTTGAGGAGAGAACGAGCTACCGATGGCAAATTCACAATAGTAGGTTCTCAAGACGGAGAAGATAATCGTTCTTCCGTGGCGGCAAACTCATGGGGGCAAGCAAAGCAAACTGCCCTAGTGGTGACACGTGCCAGCACGAGGGGAGAGGTGACTCGTGCTGTGGATTCTTGTGCGGGGGTGCGGCATGCCGGCATCGCGCACAAATCATCAATTGGGGAGATTTCCTGCGCGACCGAACAAGCAGAGACGCACGAGGTTCCATATGCCTGCCCACGTTCCACATGGCGTCGCCCGCCGGCCACCGTGCCTCTGCCGGCGCGCACCGCGCAGCCCAACCGCTCCACCACGGCCGGGGGCTGGAGCCGAGAAAGAAAGAGAAAGAGCTGTTGTTGTCCTATGGTGGTAAAGAGGAGTATTTCAATTTTCAACCGGCGAAGCGCAGGCAAGCAAATCAACTGATAATAAAATCCTTTCAGCAAAAGAGGCAGTCAAGTAAGCATAGGGCCATAGGGATCTCACGTACGCCAATCGGATGTCCCAAAGTATTCTCCGTTCCTTTTTAGCGTTGTTGCATGGTATTTGTGTTGGTCAAACTTTTTAAATTTAAAAATATTTGTAAAAGATATTAATAATATTTATATCTTTACATAAATTTATTATAGAAATAGATTCAATTATCTATTTAATCATACTAATTATATATTCAAATAGTTAAGCACATGCACATTTGACTTCTAGTAAGTTAAAAAGGGACTGCTCCATAAGAGACTGGCACGCCTCCAATGCTCGGCGCAGCTTGAACATTGTCAAGACTCAAGATCAACAGAGCTCGCATTTTCTTCATGTTCTTCTTCCAGTTTGTAGACGTTGAGTTGGAATTGAGAATCTATAGAAAGCCTGGTCTCCCCTTATATAGGGGCGGGTTTAAAAAAAAAGAGAGAGAGAAGGATGGAGTAGTTCTGAACCATCCTGAACTATAATCACACAAATTTGGTAATATTCTAGACAATCTTTTCTTCCTAGTACTTCATAAAACCTTGCGACATAACACATTTGCATATGACACGGACCAGCATGAACATCCACTCATGAGTTTCTTTGTACTCCTGGGAGAACAGAGTAAGATCTCTATTCATTCTTTCATTAACATTGATCCAACCATAGTCTACTCCCCTCTCAACTATATATATAGATTACAAAGCTAGAAAGGCACTAACCGTCATCCCAATAGAGAAGCAGGCTCACAGCAAAAGCTCATGTTACTTTTCATTCATCTATATAGTAGGAGGAAAAAACATCAACATATAAAAACTAAAGCCTGAAACATAAAAAACAGCAGTAAAGTCAACTGCAGCCTTAGCAGAAAAACAAAACTACTCCGGATGGAGGTATTGCTGGCAGCACTAGTGGAATGTGTCTTGAATTCTATAGTTCCTGAATAGACATTTCCATTTACAGAGGACGATGTATTCTGATTTGGTGCCCCAGTGTCCTTGCATGCACCCATTGGCGCCCCAGCCTGCACATATTCAACAAAAAACACCAATATGAAAAAAAAAAGATGACAGAATTTGTATGCTCCAAAGAGAATGTTGGACGGTCTTCTTGGACAAGTCAACCCTGGTGATAATAATCATAGAAAACAAATAGCATCCTACTCAGAAGGGACAAAAAGTGTCCCAGCATTAAAAGTTAAAACTACAGCTTTGCAATTACCTGGCAAGCAGCAACGGTGTCACAACCACATAAGGTGCGGCCATTGATTCTGTCTTGGACATCAAAAACACCACCACCATCGCTTCGCTGCACATATCACGGTAAGAAAATTTATATTCCATACAACAAGGGTATCTTGTTTGTAGCGGTGGAATCAAATATTACCATGTAGAAATTTACAGCTATGAAGTTCGGGATTCTATTTCCAGCTGCAGCATAACAAGCTTGCGCCATTTGTGGCAGCCCAGAATTCTCTTTACATGCTTCATTCTGCACAGGCATCGTGGGGAAGTAATTTTGCAGAAATAGAGATGCAGACCTTGAGTTTAGTGGTTGTGATTCCTTCCTGTTTGGACAAGAACCAGGCACAATCCCTGGATCTCCAGCTGCCATGATTATGAGAAATGAAATATGAATTTGGATACAGAACAAACTCTTATGTTTGTCCTTGGTGTAAGGTAGGAAGCAAAGTCAATTGTGGATGCATTATAGACTTATAGTTGAGTAATAGTTACCAGGGTAATTACCACTTCATTTTTCATATGGCAATTATAGATGGCCACCAGGCCAATCTGAGGCATAATCTAGCCTCTTTGTTAGGAATGCAAATTCTAACCTCGACAGTTGACTTGCACTAAATAAAGTCATAAACCAAACTCCTGGTGTCAAAAAATTTACAGCTATTTTTAATCAAATTTTATCATGTGAAGTTTGTGGAAGGGCACTTACTACTTAATTTGGTCTATCCTTTAACCATAAGATATTTCTGTTACTAGTGTTGCATAACATGATTATTTTGAGCAAAGCTGATTCTATACTGCCTCAGTTACCATTATTTGTCTTGGGCACTAGGTGGCCCGCCCAGGGCAGCCGGCCTTTGGGGTGTTTCTCGGCCTGCAAGTGAGAAGTTTCTTAATGCAATGTCGTGGGGTGTTTTTTCCCCGCAGGTTGAGTTTCTTTTAAAATCTCAGGCCCATCAAACTGGCTGTGGCAAATAACCATGTAAAATAAGTTCTTTAGAAATGAAGTGTGTTAATGCCATATCTCAACTCTGATCTGGGAATATATAGTACTCCCTCTATTCCAAATTGTAAGCCGTTTTGGATTTTCTAGGTACATAGTGTTTGTTATGCATGTAGACATATACTATGTCTAGATACATAACAAAAGCTATATACCTAGAAAAGACAAAACAACTTACAATTTGGAACCGAGGGAGTAGTACACATTGTAACTGGAATATTTCAGATTTGTTCATCAATATGTCCTACTCCATCAGTAAAAGAGTACTTCACATTTTGACAATACACAGTCTTTGGCATTTCAAAAAACAATACACGGTCTTTGATGCATATATTTGACCAATAATATATTGTATAATATATTCTTAAAACCCTTCAAGTTCATGAGATATTACGCGTATTTTCCAATACAAATCTAGACATATATCTTAAATGTTTCCAAATGACATTTTTATTTTTATGACAGGAGGGAGTACCAATATCTCGGGGAAAAATGGTCTTAGATGTTATTAGAGGAACTAGAGTTGTACTTACATTCATTCTCTACCAAGTAGCTCCATTGATAAGCTATCCCTTCACTAGCCTCCTTTGAAGCATCAGAAGTAAACACCAGCAACCTGTGGTTTTTTGCAACCATATCTGTGACGCTTGGCCAGTCCTTGCCACCAGTTGGCATTTCCGAGATTGGATACAAATACTTCATCAAGTCAGCAGCAGTAAAGACCTTGCTCAGTCCCATCGGTGAATGAACATAATCCTCAATAAATATTGTTATGATCTCTGTGGGATTCTCGGAGAGAAATGCTTCCACCTCTTTTAGTGTGTCAACTGCTGGTACCTGACATTATATTTAAGTTGAACATCTTAGTTTAGGGCATTTTGAAACCCATGTAACATCTCTTGAAATTTCGGATAATTTAGGAACCAAGAAATAAACTATGGTTTCCTAAATTTATTCAACCAGTTGAAGTCTGGAGGAGGCGCTATCATAAAAAAATTGGGAGCTTCGAGCTTGACCATATAGTTACAGAATAATGTACCTAAATTGCATTCAAGATAGCCTACCAAATTCTGGGATAGGCAATAAACTGGCAAGTATCTGCAAAGAATAAACTTACAAAAGCGGTGAAGTTATAGCATTGCCCTTGCAGGGAGTGGCAGAGCCAAACATCATCGTTGAAGTCATACATATCAAGCATCAATCCCCTGACACCATTCTGCAAACAACACCATTATGAATTGCTCGATGACACACCTGAAATAAACAGAAGCCTGAGGAATAATTTTGTCATGTATCCAGGACCTACCCTCAACTGGTTGGTGACAGAGTCCTCCTGGTTGTAGAACGTGACCCTCTCAACCCCAGTGCGCGACGGCTCCCCAAGGATGGAAAAGGAATTGTGGGTGACAAGCCATGAGTACCTGTTGAAGGGTAGCCCATTCACCTGGAGCAAGAAGCGAACCCCCGTAGAACATAGATCAACAACAAAGTGGCTACAGAGAAAGAAGGGGGAAATTACAAGAAGGGAATGCAGTGCACTACAATGGAGGTGGGCTGGATGGCTAGGTCCCTGATGCAGGATGGCTTGGTCCTGCCTGCGGCTGGGCAGCTGCCGCAGTAGAGGCCCGTGCCGCAGTCGCGCACGGAGGAGCAGGAATCCCCTACCTGAAAACGATAACAAACCGAATCATTAGTTCATTGACACCCAGCAAACGATAACCAACCGAATCATTCGTTCATTGACACCCAGACCCAGCGTTGAAGTGAACTCTGGTTCCGAGACCACGAGTTATGCTCCCAGATTAACCAGTCGGAAGGCAATTTCAGAATCAACAGAACTGCAGCAAGAATTGAGGCCAGATCCGGACAAAAATTTGATCCACATACTTACAAGCAGCCAGGTACACATACAGCAAGTGTCGAACACCGTAGCAAGAATCGGACCGCAAGCGGGCTAATTATGATAGGAGGGAAAGAGGGGCAGGTACCTGGCCGGAACAGAGGGTCAGCAGCAGCGCGATGTGGAGCGAGAGGAGGAGCACGGAGACGGAAGAGGGGAGCAGCGGCGCCGCCATCAGCTGCTGTACAGCCCACCAAACCACCACCGTCCCCCACCTCTCCTTTCCTTTTCAAGCCAGGAGTGATCAGTACTGTCGTCACTGTGAGAGCGAGTGATTTGCCGACAGCTATGCTACTGACTCTTCTTTGTAAAGCATGATGATAGCCCTTGCTCTACTTTGGCGCCGGTCAAAAAAAAAATAATCAGGATCAGTATGGAACGTAGGATTTTTTTTTTCAAGTTAAATGTATCATGGTGATTAATTTATATAGGTTTCGGTCCACCAATTTAGAAATTTTTAAAATGGTTCACAATAGCAGACGGGTGGTGTGGCCGAAGAAGAGCTCGGTGAGGCCGAGAACAACACAGCGCGGCCAAGGTTTTCAGGTAAAATGAATAACCCTAAACGAGATCAAGATCCAACCGAAGGACACATGCATAAGAAAACTATATGGATGCACCAAATTATATGTAAACTCTATGAAAAAGATGAGGAGGAGGAGGATGAGGTCTTAGTTTTAGGAGAAATAATGGAAATCCAAATAATATGGTTGCGTGTTGAATTTGAGTGGAGCTTGAGTTCAACCCAGCTTTAATTTTCTTTGGAAAACTATTTATTTTGAAAATACATTTGTAATGGCGTGGACTGGACTTGGTCAACATCATAACAAAAAGGGTTGTTGTTGCATACAATTTTGAACTCTCATTTTGAATACAAGGTGAGAAGGTGAGTTGATTTATGTTCATCTAGCTTTTGCATACAAATACTCATTTAGGCAAATTTTAAAAACTTAGTACTTTATAGTAAAAAATTTGGAGTGGTACCACTCTCCTCCTTACAGGAATCTCATTCCCAAAATGTAAGCTTACTAGTTCTCATAGAGCGGAGAGCACTTTGCTCAACATCTTTCTTTCCCCTTAGATTAGGATTGCAAACTTGGTTACACTAGACAGGTTCTATAGATTTCTTTAAAGGGTTGGTAATTAGTAACCTACGATACCATGATGGAACCAATGGTCTTCTATGGACGGACAACACATGGTTGTGCCCTTCAGTTAGAATTGCAAGTTTACATACACTAGAGGTTCTACATGTTTATTTAAAGGGTTGATGGTTAGCGACACTGCCGCAAGAAATCGAGGGCCTCGTGGACGGACGGCACATGATTGTACTACTAGTGTCGATGTTTTTGGTCACGATCTATCACGGAACAAACGAAGCATGGTTGTGGCGCTGGTATCGAGGTTTCTGATCATGTTCTATCACGTAACTACATCGATGTGTTATCTTACAGTGAAGATCCATGTGTTAGGCTAAGAAGATTCCTTATCTCTTGTTTGGATGTCCATGTCTTGATCTTAATCCATATGTATTGAAGTGGGTTGTATTCAAAATACACCAACCTACTCGAACACATATGGATTGAGATCAATCATAGACATCTAAATAAGGCCTTAGTGCTATGTGTGGAGATACATATGTTAGGCTAAATGTAATAGAGTTCTGAAGTTGCAAAGAGATAATGTTTAAATAACAAGTAAATAAACGTAAGCTTTGACAGAACGTACAAGAACTACATGTGGTAGACAAGGAACTCTGCTTGACCTACCGAGACGGTCAAGCAGCGTGTAGTTTAATTACAGACTTGTAGTTTCACATCAGAAGAAAATACTGGCATCGTTACAGGTATACCTCTTTCTATTTGATTGAGATCTGAATATTTCTCGTGGGAAATTTCCAGTTAACTAAGTATTATATCGAGCGAAAAAGCAGTGAGAAGTGACAAAATGAACCGAAGAGATTTCTATGGTCCTGCCGGCTGCCGGCTGACGGACAGGGACAGCCGGAGGATGGAGAACAAAAGCGCCAGCTCCTCCGGCTTGGAGTAGTCTGCTAGGGAACTCGCAACCACTAGCCTAACCTGCTACGGCCGAGGCTATCTCCTTCCCGGCCACTTCGAGCACCTCCTTGGCCCTATGCGCCAGCTTCTCGCATATGTTCCTGGCGATCCTCTTCTGGAACTTGCTGCTCTTGAGCCACTCGATGCCGACGAGTATCTCGCACCGGCTGCTCGGCGCCTCCGACGTGGCACTCAGCACGTTGTACCTCAGATGGACCTGTACACACACCTAGTCACATCACAGTCCCACCATCTCTTCTAGTAACATGGAATCAACAATGGCGCGCGCGCATACCCGGAAGTAGTCGCCGAAGGGGACGTTGTGGAGCGTGACGACATCGTGTATGGTCCACCCGCCGCCGTCCTCCGCCGGGAACTTGAGCTGGGTGCTGACCACCTCGCCGCCGAAGATGGACATGTACCGGTTGAACTTGTAGCTGACGTGCCGCTCCAGGACGCCCGGCCTCGAGGCCTCCCACGGGGTCGCGGAGTAGTCGAGGCACCCGACCCGGCTCATTGTCCGCGTCTCCAGGGGTCCCCCGTCGAACACACCCATGAGCAGATCAGCCTGTGACAACCCAAGGTTCAGGTTTTCGGAAGCAACAGCTGTACTATGTATGATAAGAAGAGCATTTCAACTGATGACGCGCAGGCTAAGCCAAACTAACTGATAAAATCCTGTCAGCAAAAGAGGCAATCAAATAATCATAGGGATCTCGATCACATACGTCAATCGGATGTTCCAAAGTATACTCCTTTGAGAGAGGCACATCTCCAATGCTCAACACAGCTTGAACTTGAACATCATCAAGATCAACTGAGTTCGCATCTTCTTCATGATCTTCTTCCAGTTTGGCCCTGTGTTCAATGGCCGACGATTTCGTTTTCCACAGACCAATTATTGTCCTGTGATAGACAGAATAAAAATACATAGGTTTTTCATCGGTGAGATCGTCCCTGTGCTAATACTGATGGCTGAACAGTTGAACTGAGAGATGACCACCTGCTAGCCTTGCTGAACGATGCAAAAGAGTGGAACTGAAACTTCAGTCTCCCTTCCTTGTCTTGGGACTTTGCACCACTCTTGGCGTCGAGTCCCCGGCCACTCTTCAGAATAAACAGTAATGATGGGGTGCCTACCGTTGTGAAAGATGGCTGCAGCACTTCGATCTCCTCCACGTCTTCCCACAGAAAGAAGAATTTTGTTTTGTGTCCAAACAGATTAGCGTAGAAGCCAACTATTCTGGCGGACACAAACAGCCTCCCCTGCGGAAGCAGCAGCAGCAATCAATTACAATTTACAAGTAAGCATTCATACACAATTGTGACTTGAAAGAAAAAATACTTGTGTGAGATCTCATGTATTAGTTGTCCAAAGATTATAGGGCAGGAAAACCCAGCACTTGTAGACAAATTACCTGCAAAGGCAGCTTTCTTTTCAAGGAGCATGCATAATCTGCTATAAGGAATTCTTCTTGTGGCAGATTGAAAAGCTTCTGGAATGTTGAATTTCTGTGAGGCGACCGAACATGCAACTGCAACACACGCGGGCACACTGTCAAGAGGGTTACTACACCTGAAGGGGTCATAAGCACAAGTTATCGGAAGTTACCTTTTTACCAACTTCCTTCTCCATCTTACTCAGGTATTCTCTCATCGTTGTCTCCGGTCCTTTTGTGTTCTCTAGAAATACTCTCAAATGTAAACGACTCTGACATGTCTGGGCAAGCTTTCCCTCCAGGGGCACCCATATGTCTGCCAGTTCTACTGATGTGTGTTTCAAGAAATTAATTTCAGCATGTCCAAGGGAAATAGCCAAATCGAATGGACCATCGAAATTGAAAACTTCAACATCCAACACGGCAGGTGGTTCTTCCATGGCATCAAATTCCATTATCTCTGCAATGTTCTTTCAGTTTTGTTACATACGGTAAATCAGATAAGACTATAAGCTTAATCATAGATCTGCAATGTGCTAGCAGGTGAAATCTACTCACCTTGTTTCATAAAAAAAAAAAAAAAAAAAAAAAAAAAAAAAAAAAACAACTACTCACCGTTCCATTGTGGTTCCTGAGTCTGAAGTTGAACAGAACTCGTCCTTGTTATCCCATTACAGCTGAACACAACATAAGGGTCAACTGATCCACATGAAACGGGTGGCAAGCTTGTAGCCTCCAGCAGAGCTACAGTTAACAGCCAACCGTCACCGCTTGCTTTAACCCCATGATCACTTCCTGTCATGAAAGATGACAGATAGCCAGATAAGTGTCATTCATGACATCACAGAGTCGAAGCATCAAGCATGTATAGTATACGAGAAAGCAAAGCAACAATTGAAGAGAAGAGCATACCTCTCTGTAACCTTGCCTCTACAAAATGAGACATCATATTCAGTAAACGCTGTAATTGAAGGACTAGTATGCCAGCTGTGATCAGCTCTCCGAATGAGTCAGGTAGATCTAGACCAATGAACTCAAGGCCCATGATTGGGCCTGGTTTTGACAAAAAGATGTGCACAAGAACATATAATGCAAATAGCACTGTAGAAATGGCAGTGAAGTTGCAAAAATACTTGTAAGCAAGCTTGATATCTGACTGGTGTTCTACCTGCAATGGTGCCAGCAACTGCTCTTTATCCATCCCTACAGAATCAGCCATTTTGACATGCCTAGACAATACTTGAGCAAAACCTTCGAAATTTTCTTTCAACCCGTCTCGAACACTCCCCTCAATCATGCTTCTCATCATGGTGCTCTGCAGGAACTCTACATTGTATGATACAGTTAGATGTGCGCTTTCCTCACCTCCTGATAACCCGGTGCTGTGGATTATCTTGTAGAGCAAAACAACTGCAAAACAGTTACCAAAGGGCACTTCAGGAGTACGAACACGAGTCATAATCACAAAATTCTTGCCATCTGCTTTCAGATATGTCTGCTCCTCACTAGTCTTGACAACCTTCATAAACTTTGATGCGCCTTGGGTGTATTGACATGTCCTAGTTAAGCTAGGGGGATCCATGCTCTTCCATGTCCACGGCTGCTCCTCGTAGTCCATGGTACCTTGAAGCTCACGCAGATCTTTGAAAAATTGAGAATCAGGTCTGAACAGAAGATGGTTCAGTTCTTTTGAATCCACAAGGTAACTGTGCTCAAATATTATGCCACCATCAAGATCTTCTGGCATTTCTGGTGTGCTTCTAGATTTCATGATCTCCATAGCTTCTTCAAAGCTAGCATCTGGAGCCATATGTTCGGTGTCACTCGCACCATTTGCTGTTGCTGTAATCTCTGCTAGGTCATCAACTTCAGTAATTGAATTGGAATCTTCTTGTATGAAATGGTCAGAGTTATCTAGAGAAGTCCGCTCTGTATCATGGCTCCTGGGAGAATCAACCACCCCACCATTAGAACTTGAATGTTCCATATCAAATGATCTATCCACTTCAGCATCGGTATAACTTCTGGAGCTCGAAGAAGGGGACATGTGGACGACAGAATTGTCATTGTTTTCTCCATAAAGTGAAAAGCTGAGGAGAATTTTCCCTGGTTGAGAGCAATACGAATAAAATCATTACGGATAGACCATTCGTGAGAAGTAATGGAAAGTGTAATGACCATACAATCTATGGCTCTAAAGTGTGCCCAGTATAACAAGCAGCCTAAGAAGAAGAAATATAATACTGTAGCATATACTGAACATCTGAAACCTAAAGTTGCCTTAAATCAGATAAGACCTGAAAAAAAAATAAAAAATGGATCATATCTACGGTTCAGGTACACATACTAATGCTGTAATAAAAGTAAAACTAAAGCGTAGCATCAGTCACTAGCATTTCTATCCCAAGTTAAAAGTGGTCAATCCTGGGCATGCTTTCCGACAGACACTTGTTTATTGCAGAAGCGTCCCTAGCCACAAGACTAGGATCAGCATTCCATCAGATTACGATCTGCTGTTCCGTAAGCATCACGGTTAACTAATAATTATCACACGTATGCGACCGACTCCGTAGTCCGTACTTGCTAATGACTCACGGTTACGGAAGTTTACGCCTGATAGCACGCTGCAGTTGCGTGCTGCAATTGGCAAAGACGCGCGGTGGCTTCGCCCAAAAGCCTGCCGCGCGCGCCGACCGACCAGCACAGCACGATCGAGCAATGCAAAGCACGGCAGAAACGTCAAGCGTATCATGCTCGCGAAAACAAACTTGTGCACGCACCGCAATCCGCCGCGGCTTCGTCGCCGCCGTCGACGACGACGCCCTTCCGCCGTCCGCCTCCGCCCTCGGGCGGCGGCTGCAGCGTGAACCACGTCGGCGGCACGGATCGCCTCTCCCCGGGGCAGCAGGAGGAGCAGCAGCGCTGGCGGGCGGCACGGGCAGCCTGACCGTGCCCACCACCTCCCTCCCGCGCCCTCCTCGCCGCCGCCGCGCCACGGCGACCTCGAACTCCTCCTCGTCCCCAGCAGCAGCTCCGTCCGCCGCCCCCACCGCGAATACGAACTCCTCGTTCCACGACGCCGCCGCCGCACCGCCGCCTCCCAGCTCCGCCGCCTCCACCGCCCGCGTCCGGAACCGCTGCTTCCCCACCGTCACCTTCGCGTAGAACAGCAGCCGCCGCCGCGCGGCCGCGGCGCCGGGAGCCCGCGCGCCTCGAGCACGTACACGTAGAGCCGCATGGTGATCGCGCGCGCCGTGGATGAGGGACCCCCGGCCCCGGCTCAGAATTAAGTAGGTGGGCGTCCGGCGGGCTGGGAAGCGTGGAAGTAGTTTTGGAGGTGGCGGTCCGCGGTTGCGGGTCTCGCCGTCTGGGTGGGGGAGCTGGGGAGCCTGACTGACGTGTGCCGAGCGCGCGGGCACGCGGCGGGAGGAGGAGCGCGACACGCGGGGTTCAGTTGTCACGGCGAGCGAGGCGGAGGGACCGAGCGTCGCTGTTTTGAATTCGTTGGGCCTTCGAGATGTCAGGTGTCCGTGCCTGCTCGTCGTGCATCGTGCTGTCACATTTCATATTTGCGTTCATCTCCGTACGGCTGACGTCGATGCCCCCGGAGGCCCGGACCAGAGGAATGGAACCGCCGGTCTGGAACCGCCGGTCCCACGTCTCCGTCGTTTGAAGTTTGTGCTCCTCTCACATTCACGGAAATCCGACAATGTCAATGTGGGACGGAATAAAGGCAAGACAAAATAAATTGACAACTACTACTTTCTGTAGGGCTTCGTCGAGGAGAACCCAGCTGCGGTCTTACCAATCTTCACCAGCAGTTAACATTGCTCGATCGATACAGGTCCATCTCCATACTTCCAAAGAAAAGAATTTTTAGTTTATATATGTGGAGTCAAAGCATTTACAATGTAACTACGTTATAATGTCTTCAATGGATACAAGACACTGACCCAAGACAATACATAAAAATTGCCAAATGTAAAGAGTGTAATCCAATAGGACTGACCTTTTGAAAACTCAAACGATGGCAAATGCTTGTAAATCATACTAATTCTTAATAAGATTCATATTCTTTCCCCATAAATGCAATCCATAATCATAAACAGATCTTTACATCCATAAACTGGACTACATGTTAGATTGCTTCCGGCACTGAGGACGATAATGTACACTACAGGCAAATCTAATCTAGTAATCTACACTATTTGAGATCAGCATGCTCAGGCCAAATGCATGCCTGTTCGCTGCATCTTTTGAACGCAACCACTTCTAGCTGAAGCGAACACCTCAGGAATATGCAGTAGGCAGTCTCATGGGCCGCACAATTGGCAGAAGAGGTAAATGGATAGTTCATTTTCATGTCAAGGCCTGATGCATGGCGTGAGATCAAACTCTCTTTGTACTTGACCGATCATATCTTGTTTGAGATCTGGAACAACACATTTATTAGGTATAAAAAAATAACAAATTCCAGGAAGCAACATGCAAAAGGAAGCTTACTCATCACTTCATCAGCATCAGAAGATCAATTATTCCCCTTTCTTTTCTTTCGCTTCTTTGAGGTGTTGGAGGCAACATTGGTTGCTGGGGCAGCAGGTGGGGCTACAGGAGCTACTGCTGGTGGAACTGCAGGGGTGAAGGGTGGAAACACCAAGGGATGTGGGTGCATTGGTACTAAAAACATTCCTGAGGCCACAGCTGCTGAAGGTGGCGCCATAGCCATCATTGTTGGGGCTGCCGCCACAGGAGCAGATGACACCACTGCGACTGAAGCCACTGTTTCAGTTGGAGTCGAAATTGATGTTCCATTGCCAACTTCTTCTGTGGATGGCTTCGAAAACTTGGAACTTTTTTTACCAGCAGAAACTGGACTCTCTCCAGGCCTTTTCTCTTTTCGAGACTCCTCAAACTTGCGCACCTTCTCTTTAGCTTCTTTCATCACAGAAAGGACGTACTCCATCGCATCAGGGTCAGTAGCTCCCATTTCCACAATGTCAGCAAAGTACTGGTGTCCATGCTTGTAGAGATTGTCCACTTGATCTTCCCGAACGTTTTCTGGTTTTGAGCCCTTCCCTGTATCTTTAGCAGCTTTCGGTGAAATGGGGGTTTCCTTAGGTTCCTCGGGGCATTTGTAGTCCTTCCGCCATCGATCAAGAACATATTTGGGAGGTATTAGCATCACAAGCTCTTGCTTCAAGACGGCAAGAGCATGGCTACATAAAATACCTTTAAACTGGAATGACCTGCAGATGCACCACACTTCTTTTTCAGCACTGTTATACATCACTCTGTAGTCAAATTTCCTCTCCTTTCCAATTACTGTCACTGTGTATGTCACTATCGAACCATTCCTACTGACTTCAGTGCAATTCACATTCATCAGCTGCTTCAACTGATCCTGGAATTTCTGGAACATATTTATTGTATAAACATTTGCAAATTGCTCCTCAAACAGAAGACCAGACAGGACTTGAGGCCTTTGTTGAAATGAACGGAAATCATCATAGGCTTCTCGATCAGACCTGAGCTTCATAGCAGTATCGAATTGTTCAATGAACGTCTTTATTGTGGTTTCTGGTGTAATATATCCATCAAAAAAGGCCTCCAATCGTTCACTACGACGAACAGTGGAGATACCAGCCCAGAAAGTATCCTTTACATATGCTGGTACCCATTTTGCCCTCTCTTCAAACAAGGTTGTAAGCCACTGGTTATCATGAAGATTATATTGATTGATCATTTCAACCCACTCCCTCTCAAAATCAGCTGATGTAATTGTATCATATACTACTTTCTTCATTCTCAGACTGACTGCTTCTTTATCCTCAACTCTTCCAGACATTTCAGGAAGTTCTTTCATTATATGCCAAAGGTTGTATCTGTGCCGAGTATTTGGAAATACTTCACTGACAGCTTTTAATACTGGCCTTGAATGAGTCGTAACAATTGCTTCCGGTGCTTTATCATTCATACATTTTAGCCATTTTTTGAATAACCATGCAAAAGTCTCTGGAGACTCGTCTCCAAGTAGACCACATCCTAACAACACAAACTGCCCATGATGATTGATTCCCAGAAACGCGACCAATGGAATGATAAACCGATATGTCAAATAGACAGTATCAAAGCAAATAACATCACAAAAGTGTTGATATGCAACTCTGGATCTAGCATCAACCCAGCAAACATTCTTGAGCCGACCTTCATCATCCATGTCCCAGTTGTAGAAGAAGTTGGAGTTTTGAGCTTGCATCTTATCAAAGAAAACTAAGAGTGCCTCAACATCACCCTCTGCAAACCTCAGCTTTCCAGTCTTTCCTGCCCCATCAATGGAATAATTTGACTGGGAGAAGGATCTCAGCATGAAATCTTTGTTTTGATTGGGTGGCCTGCCTCTACCAGAGTGAATCTTTGGGTTTAATCGAGTTTTGGCATTGAATGGGCGGTGCTCCCTTTGCCAGTCAGGAAGATCTTTAAAGCACATCATGAATCTGACCATCTCAGGATTGCATGGGTGGTTATGCTCCAGCTCAACAAAAACCACTTCCCAATGGTTCTCACTGGCATTAAACTTCACTACCATCATTGCTTTGCAACCAGTCTTTGCAACAAGCCTCCTTCGAGCTTTGAGGCCAGGCTTAATCCTAGCAATGCCACCTTTGTAACAAACAAATGTAGCACGGTATTTAACCCCATCAACACTGTGGGAAGTCCTCTTTGAGACCCCAAAGCCTGCACGATAGCCATACTCTAGGTAGAATTGATATGCCAGATCAACCGTCTCGAAGGTCATGCCAACTCGAGGGCTGACAACCTCATGCTTATCCAAAACAGTGCTGTTGTTCTCAAAGGACATGGAGCCATCCCTAACTTGTAGTTGCAAGTTGCTCCTGGAATAAGGGTCGCTATGAAGGGTGTCCATTGTTTCAGGTTATCTGATACTAGGGCAACATAAACTGGAAAAAAAAAAAACATTAAGTCTGTAAGAACGGGTTCAAATATACCACAAAATAAATTCTTTAGTAAATAAACCTTTTCTTAAGCATTTCAATCTAAAGTAAACATTGCTTGGATAACACAAAGAATAAGAAAGTAGCATTTAACTTATATGAGCAAATAGCAGCACGAACTAAAGTCCTACATAGACATTTGAATGAGATTATGTGAAAGCATAGCGTTCCTATTTGCCCTAGGATCCATTCCATTCTGAATGTCTCGATTCATAAAGAACAATAGTCTAACATATTGATTAACTGTCGCTAAATATCATTCCTGATGATTTAGACCTCAAAGGTCATTTACTCTCCTCTTTTTTGTGGCAAAAAAGAGAAATGGCAAGTGGCAAATTATGGGAGTAAACCCATTTCATTGTCCATAACTCCCAAAAATGGAGCACAAACCCAACTTCAACCAATCGTCAATCTCTGAACAAAACGTGTGATGCAGTTGTTAGTAACGACCAAATTGAACGCAAAGAATCAAACATCAATCCCAAATAAGAAAAGGCAGTTAAGTGCTTTCAGATTCATTGGATTTGGAAAAAGGTTGCTTGTTTAACGGCTAACCGTCAGCAGTGTCGTTTACCAATCACCAAATCATGATTGCCCTGGGCCTGGATAGGTCCAAATATTCATAAAGCAAATGGCAAATGCCACGCTTGCACACAGAGGCAGTTTTCACTTTCCAAATGAGAAGTTTACTTTTATATGAACATAAAGCCTGAGAGAGTGCAGCATGGTATGTACTATATGATACTATCCAACTGTTATAAAGGTACTACATGCATAACTGTCTTGCAAATACATGTTGAATAATTATGGTTGATTTCATTTATAGTGACACAAAAGATATTTGATAGATAAGCTATTGCAAGTAGAGGGCAGGGCTTGATAAAAATGCATGAATACTAGAGCAATTCCATGACCATGCTATCTTTTTGTACCAAAAAACTTGCATACATATATTTACATATATATGGGATAACACCCCAATGCTGGATTGTGTTTCATTGGTCACAACAATACAAGCCTTGAACTTTCAATTGATATGTTCAGGAAAGAAAGAGCATTAAAACTAGGACAAAGTGATGGAGATATCACTACTCTTGACATGGTGTATACATAGAATCTAATCTAAAATCCTATATTTGAAAAAAAAAAAACACCAAGGAATGTATATCTTGCTAAAGTTTAACTTCTTATAGAGGATAGAAACATGAACACTAGAGTGGAAACAGAACTATTACCACAGCCTTATGGGGAACAGACAGAGGAAGGCCAAACTGGAGTCATGGGTGGTAGTGGTACAATTGAAGAGCGGCGGGTCTGGTGTATTGGCACACCTACGTCACCAACTAGGGCCTAAACCACCCACACCAGGGCACATACCGACAGGGGCAGACCTGGGCCTAAGGCCCCTAGGGCCCAGGCCCTAGTCGTTGGCCTAGTAGCACTTTATACCCCATATAGTTTTAGGGCCCATAAACGAAGGCACAGTAAGAAATGGCTAGGGCATGCTTCCCAGCAACCAGGATTTGGCCTCCCGTTTCTCCCGGCTGTGCCCGAAGCACTCCAACACGGAGTCACAGACATGGGAGAGGCTGAGAACTTGAGAAGGGGAGTTGGCGACGGGTGACGGCGACCCAGGGGCCACGCCGCCCCCAAACCAGCCGCCGAGGTCGCCACATTGGCCACTGCGTCACGCCAACCGCCAGGTTGTCAGCCTCTTACTCTTCCTGGTGGCTGCTGGACATGGAGAATGTATGCTCAATAATTAATATTTGTTTTTGTCACCTTTTCATTTACATTTCCATCTTATGCCGGTCCAGGTCTTGATGATGACATGGAAGATGCGGATGCAACACCTCACTAGTCACTAGGTATTAATTTTCATGTTTACTGTGCAACGTTTGATGGATTCAGTTCAATCATCATATCTACTAGAAATTTTACCTTCATTTTAGTTAATTATCCGTGTGATGTTAATGGGTAGTTTTCACCAATGGGTAGAGACACAATGGGTACTTTTCACAGCTAGATAGAGGCCCTAGTCATGAGCAATCCTGGTCTAGATAGAGGCCCTAGTCATGAGCAATCCTGGTCCACCACTGCATACAGTCAGACAGCAAAAGTGAATAAAGCATTTGAAGCACAATTTATATGGTATTTCAGTTCCACACTTATTTAACTGTATGTACATGGAAACATGAAGCGGGGAGCAATACAAATAAAGTAATGACGGTTTGGCTCATCCTCACCTCTCCATCAACAATGGCACCAGGCACAGTAAAGGGACATAGGCGTACACATGTAGACCCAATAATTTTGCAAAAAGTTAGAAGTTGAGCAAGCACAAAAAAACCAAATAGGTTGAGGTTAGAGATTGAGAACTCGGTTTCGCATAGAAAACAGGGACAAGGGGAGGGGAGGAGCAGGAATACCTAGTGGGCGCTCTTCGCCGGAGAAAAGATCGACGAAGGCCTCGGCACCTGGCGTAGGGGGCTGGCGGTAGTCCACCCAGTCGTCACAGACAGACGGACAGAGAGCGCACACGCGGCGTGAAAGTGAGGATGCGGCGGCGGCGGCTGCCGCCTAACTAGGACTCGATTTGGGAAGAGGGAAGATCGAACTGCTGGACTGAGGCACTGTCGGCTGTCGCCGGTGCAGACTTGCGAGCCAAACGGCGGCCGGCGTCGGCGAACGGACGAGGGGAACGCGAGGAAGGGGAGACGGGAACGAGGGAGGTAGTGGACAGTTGGGCTTGGGCTTCAGATAGATCTTCTTTCCTTCTAGCTAAAGCCCAGCCAGTCTCTCTCTGATCTTGGTTGGGGGAGGGAGGGGGGCGCGGACGGTGGATGGCGCTCAACAGCGTAGACTTGCCGGGGGTGGGGGTGTGATGCAGCGATCACAGGCATTAGAAGGATAATGGTTGTCGGTGTTTCGTGAAAGCACCAACTAGTAAATTTATGGATGCACGTTTATGTCCGGATGGTTCGCTAAAAGGATACGGGGAGGTATACTGCTTCGGGCAAGAGCCCCTACGTCCAGTTCGAAGAGATCGTGTTACTTAGCGGCGGTTCGTAGTAGGGGTTATAAACGGTTCGAGAGAGGGAGGGGCTCCCAAGTCTCTGATTGAGCGTGGTGCTAATATCGTGGCGTGTGTGTGTGGCGTGCGGTGTTTTTCGATGGTGTAAGCGGTCTGTCTTGTAGAATGGCTCGCCCTCCCTTTATAGATGAAGGAAGGGTGAGGCCTTACACGTTCTCTGTAGGGGAAGAATGGGTGTGCCGTGTGAAGGAAGAAAAGAAGAAAGAAAAAAAGACGACGGTGGAGTGGCTCGTCTGCCTTCCTGGGAACGGGGTGTCCTTTCTCCTCAGGTTGCGTATGTCGACTCGAGGTGATCGTCGGTATCGTCGTGTCGCCGGAGTGCTTGCCCATGTCGTCACAGTGGACGGAGAGGCTGAACAGTTGATTAGAACCCTTATTGTATTGGCTTAGTTTTAATGGCGTCGTACGACACGGGAGTGGGTCGCGACGGACGGGTTGTCCGGACTATCAAACCATTCGGGCGATTTAGACACCAAGCCATGCCCTGCTCTCGGTTAACAGTGCGGTCAAACACCGGGCCACGCCCTGCTCTGGCCAACAGTGCCGTCAAGGACCGGTGCCCACGCCCTGCACTGACTCACAGTGTGGTCAAGACTCCCCCGCCCATGTCCTGCGCGGGACACAAGCGGGGCGGACGTGGTTTGACCCGTCGTGCAGGCTATAGAGCCGTCGCTCGTGCGTGGGACGCAAGCCTTGGTTGCTTCTGGGCGAAGGCGTACGCCAAGGGTCGTGTGAACCGTGGCGCCCTGGGTCGCGGCCCAAGAGCCTTCCTGTTTGGCCGAGGGTCATGCGAGCCGCGCGCCCCAAGGGTCGTAGCTCCGTCCATCCTCGTTTGGGGACTGCGCGGCGCGGCATGCTCGTGGGCCCTTCGCTTTGGTTCAGTCGGGCCCTTCATTGTTTTAGTGGGGCGACGGCCCATGCGGTCCAGTCCTTTGATGGGTCGGATGTGGGCGCTAGTAACGGCCTGCTCCGCTTTATTCAGCCGGGGGCTTAACAGGCCGGTTGTTTGGCCCCCGACAATGGTAGATTCTTAGCTTTATAAATCTTTTATTTCTAATAACACGCTAAAAGTTTGGCACAACTCTGATCAGAAAGAAAGAAAAACATATAGAATCATGAGCAGAGCATTTACCAACACGATCTCAGATAAAAATGGAAGGAGAAAGGTAATCAAAATTAATACATGCACTACCACATCTGGATGTGTATATGCACTTCTATCAAGTGATGAAAGTGTTTTTTTTTTTTTAATCAAAGTGATGAAAGTGTTGCGTGCATGTTGCCCGTGGAAGACTTGGCTCGGATGGGGGAGTCTGGGACAGCACTAGATTTCAACACCCACGGTGGATTATACTACACCATAGCAGACGATGAACCAATGTGCCGACGTGGTAGTGCTCAGTGGCTGCCTGTTGGTGCCCCACGGACCACGGTAAGGATATTACGCTGAAGCTTGTTTTTTCTACCAAGTTCTTTTTATACTGATTATAGGAAAAGAAAATTGAGTTTTCTCAATCTGGTGGAGATGCTCGGGCTCAAACAATACCAGCCATCTGGGCTCTTACAAAGGATTGTGCTACAAATACATCCCAATAGGCAATAGGGAGGGTTGCACAGTAGCAGAGTTCACTACCTGAATCACCAATTAACGGTACAATATAATTCCAACCTATTGTTAGCCTCTGCAACTCACATACATAGACTTCACAAAGGGGATGCTTGACTGAGCCAAAAAATGGCATGTCATCTAATCCAATTTTGAAATTAATCTTGCAGCTACAAATGTATCAGAATGCCGCGTGAGGCGCACAAAGGTTACAAGGGAGGCATCATGATCCTGATCCACTCCTTGTGACCCTTCGGAACATATCTTTGATGTTCTTGGATCCTACCTCTGTCTTTGGTTTCTTCGCTGGCCTCCCTTTGCTTGACTTGGCACCAGCATTCGCAGTCTTACTCTGTATGGTCATCTTACAAGAGATTAGAGGGTTATATGGGCACCAAGATAAGCTGAAGTGTTATCAAGGGGCTCACCTCAGAGGGGAGGGCAGGTGTCGGACAACTGTCCGCATAAAACGAAACTTCACCAGTTTTGGTCATCGCATCAACAGTGATCTCATTGACATCCAGCCTGCAACGAAATGGATTGTTTGGGCTTGAACATAGATCAGAAACACATTTTTAATAGAAGAAATCGAAGAGTGAAGAAGGAAATCTTACTGCAGCTTCTTGCATAGTAATGTTAACCATGGTTCGTCCTTCAGATATTCACGGATCATATGGACAGCCTCCTTCACTGTAGAGGAAACAATTGAAGCAGCCATATCAGGACATTTGTGCGCACACATACATAATCAGGGCACTAACAGCCTTTCATTCATATCTCGGGTCCAAAATTATTGTTATGCACTATTCTTCTATGGTTGCTAAGTCTCCAAGAAACAATGGCAAAAACAAAGTAGAACAACCTCATGCATAAATACAAGAAGTTCCCTCACAAGTGAAGGTAGAAAAATTACAACAAGGTGTCTATTGTAACTCTTCCCCTTGATATATGAAATTATGGTTATCCTAGCACAGCACAAATCCAAATTACCAAGCATTGATACCTTCAATCAAATAATTCACTGTACACAAGTACCATTTGGTGCAGGTTTAGGCATTTTAGATTATTGTATAAATAATGCACTGCAACATATAGAATCAACAGTTTGACTACAGAACTGAGTTGGCACTATTCAACAGTTTGGTTAGGCACATATGTGATGATAACAAACCCTGTTTCAAAAATATAAACAGCAAACAAGAATCTACACACTTCCTGCCATAGTAAACTACCCACGTACTATATACTGAATAAATGGAGATTAACACCAGCCATATTAAACTATCCAAGTATTATATACTGAATAAAATGAAGATTATCTAGGACGCACATTGTTCCTTTTCTGTTTGGGCAGCATAATTTTTACCCAGCTTGGGGAAGACCTCCTTTAGGTTGCATACCTGCAAGAGATTCAAAGATATATTGGTATCCCAGAATAGTGAGACGAAGTCAAATTAACATGATTTAGAATTTGCATGCGTAAATGAATGCTGTGCACCTCTGTACAACAAAGATGACTAAAGTGCATAATGTATCTTTCAGGATTCACTCCACCAAAGATCATATCCAGAACAAAGTGAATGAACTTAAAAGAATGCTGTTTCATTCATAACTAGAAAGACAGACGCCGCCTTTGCCGCGTCATCATTTGAATGGGCCACCAGCCCAATATTGGAGTGTCAGTAGGAAAAAATACAGCTGATTTATCGGTTCTTAGTAGGAGTATGTTGCTCCCCTTAAAAAAAAAGTAGGAGCATGTTGTTTCCTTCTCTATATGCATATGAGTTCTTTTCTTTTCTTTTTTTTTTTTTTTGAAGAAGCATATGAGTTCAGGTGCATATAAGGGCTCTAGATGTGGACCGGCAAAAGCCCCAGTTTTTTTTTCAGTCCAAGAAGAATCTTTTTGGCTCCGTCTTTTCGTTTTAACATACATTACAAAAACAGGAGTAGTTAATGATGAGAAAGGGGTGCTGCTATTTATATTGCTGACTGATGATTGTCTACTAAAGATGAGAAAAATGATTATTACCATGCAATCGCTGACGCGGGAACCCCAGCTTGGTTTTGATGTTGGTGCTTACTTTCAACGACCTATATGTCATCCTTGCAAATGGTTCACCAGCAAAGACTTGTTTGACTAATGAAAAGGAAGCGCGGACTTGTTTGACTAATGAAAAGGAAGTGCGAAGGTTGATGTAAGCTCGAGTGAGGGATGGCTCAAGTTGTTGGCTATGAAGAGTTAAAGATAGAAATTTCTTCTGATTGCATATATTGAAAAGCGAGGTCACAGCTGGAGGATATAGGAGAGTTCTCTAGAATCTGTTTTCTAGAATAATAGTACAGGTTAAAAACTCCTGTTATCTGTATAAGTACAGCTATAAGATATGACCGTGAGGTGAACATGTTATCAATCGGTAGTTGACGTGGCTATTTGAGGTGCTGGAAACGTGGCTGTTTGAGATGCTGGGAAGGTGGCAGTTTGAGATGCAAGATACCATGGTACGAAATTCGTCTAGTAAGAGATCCGCATAACCAAAGAAATCTGACAAAGGGTCCAGAGTCAAATATGATTCAGCACGCTAGAAATCTTAATGCTGTGTTGAATGGTCACTTATATCCCTTAAATAAAATGAGATGAAAAAACAAAACAGGAAAAACAGAAAAAAAAATCTGTTTTATGTAAATCAGTACAGCATGATCACCTAGCTGCAATCTGCAGGTTAAATTAAGTCATTACTTCTGTACAATAATGAACAGAATAAATAGTATTGCCTAAGCACAGAGAGTAAACAAAATTAAGAATAGGAAAACACTACCTTGCAGCACAACCAAGATAAGACCTTGGAGTCGTCCAGCCTAAAGAACTTCATGTTAGATACTTCTGCAGCAAAGGTAATGTCCATGTGAACTATTTGTCACAACAGAAAAAAGCCAAAAAAAAAAAAAAAAGGAACACAGGACGGAATGATAATCACAATTTAACTTAAATTATCAATTAATTCAATCAAGATAATGAAAAGCTGCCAGATCAGATATGTGGCAAGGAAGCTCTAGTATTTACAATGTGGCAGCAGCTTGACGTGTTATATTACAGTGAAACATTTAAATACCTTTTACTTCACAAACCAATTCCATATGGAGGCTAGCTATATTCATTAGCTGCTGATATCCAGGATATCCCTCAACATACAATATTTCATCCAGTTGTCTGAATTTTCCTGGATCCTTCCCGTTCTGCAAGAATGGATGTTAGAGTAATAAGCTTTAGGTTGAACACAAACCATGTAACAGAAAAAGAAAAACTCATCAACTGAGCATACCGACATACGTGCAGCTTCGAAAGTTGGTAGGAAAATGAAGATGGGATCAACAGGGGTACAATAATAGAGGCCACCATCTATAAGGGAGAACAATGAATACTAAATTGAGGTACTGAAGTAGAATGCAGTCTGATATGCGTCAAATGTTTTGTTTCACAAGCAGATTATACTACTCAGCACTAAGGATGTAAATGTGCCATAGATGGTACAAAAAAACTCATCTCATTGTCTTATTATATTCCCTTTTTTTAGAGAGAGAGAGCTAAGCTAGTGAGCTTTAACAAGACAGTTTTAAGTGGTAGGGAAGAAAACCGCATAAGTGTGTCACAAAAATAGCTATTCTTGGCTACACAGTGATAAGAGGCATGGTTAACATAAAGTGGTGAAATATGCACATTTGAGCAGTAATGGGAAACTGTATAGCTATTTCACTATTGTACATACCTTCGCAAACATAATCCCCCAAGAACCAAGCACCATAACGCCCCTTAAACCAGTTGATCTCTTGAAGTTGACCATCAATAAATAGATACCCTGTTTCATCACCTGGTTCATGACAAGACAAAGGCTGAGTTCAAGCTGTTGACCAACTACTCAAGCGCCAAGAAGGCAATCACATTCCATACGAATCATCTCGTATTTGTCTGGATTTCTGGATCAGAAACCCATACTGGAAAACACTAGCTATGTACGCGCAGGTTTCATCACTTCACCTGATCTTGGATGGCGAAGTGACAGAACAGTCCCTTGACCATTGGCGTCAGAAGGGCCTGCAACGTGCACAGAAACATGAATTGTGGGTCTGATTAAAAATGCAGAGTTCCATTCATACAAAACATTTCTCCTCAAATCTGGCATCCAGAAGATCCCCCGCCCCAAATACACAGAAGCTCCAAAACCAATCTTCAAACCCAAAGGCAACTTTAGTTAGGACTGCGCAATTTGAACAGACTTACAACCAGCTGACGTTCGATTGGAACTCAAGGTAACAGAACTCAAAAGCCGAAACCGCACAGTGCAACGAAAAAACCTAAATGACACAAATCCGGAACAGTAGAATCAGTGGATGGGCCTGTGCTCTGCGCCTCTCTACCCCAACACATCCCACAATCAAAATCCCTAGTTTCGACTAGGCAGTAGGGCACAGACGGGAGGTCGCGGGTGCGGGCGGGTGCTCACGGTGGGAAATGAGGACGCGAGGCGGCGCCGCCAAGCTGTCGTGCCACGACGCCATCGCGGCGGGCCGATTTGCCTCCTTCGACTTCGCCGCAGCTGCTGCTGCCGCTGCCGCAGGACGTTTGGGTCTGCCTCGGCTGGGGGCGGAGGGGAAGAGGGGATGGCCGGATGGGGCTGGAACCGGGGCCGGTGCCGGGAGCGGGAGGGGGCGCGCGGGAAGTCCTGCAGCCGTAGGGTTTTGCCGCCCCGGAAGGGCGCCAGGCCAGCGCGATGCGGCTGCTTTCGCCCTTCACCTTTCGTTTCTTTCTCGGTCATTTTTTTTTTTTTTTGGAAAAAGTCTATTTTGCTCCCTCAACTTTCGTGAAAGTCTACTTTTCCTCCCTGAACCTCAAAACCGGACAAACAACCTCCCTCAATTTTTCAAACCATGCGTTTTTCCTCTCTGAAGTGGTTTTGATGGTGGTTTTGCTACAGTGACGGTGGTTTTGTCTTTTTTCCTTTTTATTTATTTTGGCTGATTTTTTGAAAAAATTATAGTAAATCACAAAAAAATCATAAAATAAAAAATCTAATTTTGTTGGACTCTACATGAGTAGATCTACACAGTAAATATATAATATGTTATGCTTTAGTTTAAAGTTTTTACTAGTCTTTTTCTTTTTTATTTATTTAAATTTGAATCTTTGAAAAATCATAGTAGATCTTAAAATGGAAATTTCAATTTTATTGTCTCCACATGAGTAGGTCTACATAGTGTATAAATAATATGGTATGCTTTAGTTCAACAAAATAGTTATAGAAGCCACATTTATGAATCATTTTAATTAATTACAGAAAAGCATAGATCAAAAGCTACAGCAAGAACTTTATATTAAAATATACCACATTATATGCTTATTTATAGATCTACTCATGTGGAATCTAAGAAAATTAGATTTTCTATTTTTTTTATTTTTCTATGATTTACTATGATTTTTCAAAGATTTGGCCAAAATAAATAAAAAAGAAAAAGACAAAACCACCGTCACTGTAGCAAAACCACTATCAAAACCACTCCAGGGAGGAAAAAAAGCGCATGGTTTGAAAAGTTGAGGGAGGTTGTTTATCCAGTTTTGAGGTTTAGGGAGGAAAAGTAGACTTTCGTGAAAGTTGAGGGAGTAAAAGTAGACTTTTTCCTTTTTTTTTTTATCAAACGAGCAGGTGGTTTCGCGGACGAGGAACCCAATTTAGCCCAATACAGTCCAGCCCAAAATATGAGAGGCCTACCGCTTACGGGTTTTGGCCCACATGGAGTCCAACCCATCCGTTCAGCTAGTGCTTTGGCTGGGCTCAAAATATGAGATGCATTTCTGTTATAAAAAAATAAGTTTGTCTGCAACGAGCAGAGTAGTTCCTTCTCCAGAGATTCGCAAGCACTACTTCCTCTATACCCATAAAACTTATGTTTTAAACAAGATTTGGATCAAGCATTAGAAATATAAACTATTAATAACTTTTAAAATACTTTCTCTATTCCAAATTATAAGTTGTTTTGATTTTTTTAGTACATCTATTTTATTATGTATCTAGATGAGATATAATATATGTCTAGATACATAGCAAATTCTATATATCAAAAAGGTCAAAGCGACTTACAATTTAGAATGGAGGAAGTATTTAGTTTGAAAAGGTAAAACTTATATATATAGCTTCACCTTGAAACCCACTTTTATATAAGTAATTTTATTTCTAGTTTTTCTTATATATTTTAATAAAAAATAATGGATAAAATTAGGTTTTGGAGACCATGTCCTTGTCCAAAAGATCAAGTTTTATGGGTATAGAAGTAGTATTTTTTACTCTCTGGCTCCTCTGCTATTCAACAAAAATGGCTCTTTCCTCTGGAATGTTTGGTATGACTCCAACTCCTTCGTAGAAGTTGCCATCGGAGTTGAAGTCGGAGTCGTGCCAAATAGAGCTACTTGGTTGTCAGAATTACGAGAGTTCTTTAATAGGGCCTTAAATCATAAGATCTGCACACCATAAAATTACACCCCTTAATCAAGATGTAAAATCTTGCTAGCTTTATTAATACACATACACATTCGCCATGTGTTTTCTTATTTTTTGGGGGGAATGCACGGTGAGGAGCAACATGTGCCCTGGGCTTGTGTGCTAATGCATAGTAGGACTTATTTGACTACATACAAATACACCTCAACCCACGTGAGGTAGTACTCTTTATCCCGAATGTCCTGCGTGGCATCTTTAACCAATAAGATCTCAATTCCTCCGTGAACTTAATTCTTCTTGAAATAGATAGCTCTCAAAGCGTAGACATATATTATTAAGGGAAGGTACTGCTACAGTTAGTAGCAAATAAGCTTTTTGTTTATCACTTCACTTAGATGCATTCCCATTAATATAAACATGTTGAGCTTGTAATCATGGATATGTAGATAAGTAGATACCATGATTTATATGGCAAAATTTAGGACCGCTAATCAAGATTGTAAAAATATAAAACTAATTTTACAACTATGTTTGCCATGTATCTTCTTGCTCAGGGAAACATACGTCAGAAGCTTCATATATACAATGTGTAGGCCCGTGTGATCACGCACAAGAGCAGACGAACGAGTGAGGCACAAGAACATAGAACATAGCAATAGACCTCAATTATGCACAAACGTGTGTGCATACACAAAGAGACTAGATCGTCTGATAACAACCGATTCAACGTGATAAATTCGACTGAATCCGTTCGAAAGCAGTTCGACTTGACTCTCGAGACGTGTAGGCTGCAAAGCTCTGTGGTTCATAGCCTGATCAGAAACAAGCATAACTTCACTTTTGTCGCGAGAGATATGGAGGAACCAGAAGTAGTCCAGCAGATGGAAGTGGCTCCTTCACCACAGATGGGCCCTCCGACTGCTGCTTACTCCTTTCGTCAGATGAAATCAACGTTTTGTGTGGATACAATCAAAATGGAGTGACTTTTTTAACCTTAAATTTGACCGCTCGTCTTATTTAAAAAAAATAAATAAATATAGTTAAATTTAAATTATTGTGTAAAGCAAGCCGCAACAAAAAAAAAATAAATTTTTATATAATTTTTTAAATAAATAAACAAGCAGTCATACTTGAGATTAAAAAAGTTAAATAAACTATAATTTAAAATAGAGTTACTACCTTTGACAATTAATCTGCAAGACCACCATATCCTATAAAATAGATGCTCGACGGCGATACCGAGGACGGGGCAGCGCTCCAGGCTTGGAGCGTTGGTGGTGGAGCGAGCCCTCATTCATAGTATATACAGGGAGATAAAAGGACGGCGAAGGTGCATCCACCGTGCCACGGCGTGACGTCGCCATTCTTTCGTCCGCAGCTTATGGGCAAGCTACTATAGCCGCAAAGCATAAACGCCATTCGCTATACAGTATAGCTGATGGGTGGTGATACATTGACTTTATGATCTGGGATTATATACACCGAGTTGACGCATCCAGCTGTGCAGCACGCGAGCGCATGCAGCGCGGCCGCCACTTTGGAGCATCAGGATTGGCGCACGCCGCGCCGTGACCACGACTTGACATCCTTATTAACCCTAACGGTCGGTTAATTTATTAGCCGCAGCGCGCACCAGGCACCAGTGCTTGTGGTGGGCGTGGGCATCACTTTTGCTGCTGATCAGTGCTTGCATGCCCCGATGGCGATGGCGACGACAAGACTCACTACACTAGATTGCTGTTGGTGGATACTGATGAGCGCAGCACATAGGAAGGATTGCATACGGTTTCTCGATTAATGATCGGTACGGTAGCTATCCTAGTGTGATTTTAGAAAGAACGTATCAACTACCCCTGCTTCCCAGAAATAAAGAAGATTTGAAGCTACTCTCGCAGGGTTATATTCTGTTGTGCATGATGAGGCGCACTACGAGCTGAGCGCTTGAGAATGGAAAAGGGATTCACCGCCTCTCCTTTGGTCCCTTGCCCTTCAGGGTAAGCGGTGGATTAGGTGGTGGATTAAGTTAACGACATCGGGGGGGGGTATTGGATTCCTACGTGACATACGTACTGACTGACATGCGTGCGTGTGTGGGATCAATCATGCAGGATCGTGCGTGTCGTCCTCATCCAGAGCATATACAAGCTACGACGCAAATCACGCTCATTCGTCGACGTAATAATAGTATATATCTTCTCTCAAAAGGTTATATATTAGCCCGCTGCGCAATGCAAGCATGATTGGAGGGTTTTGGAGGACGTCACTTTGGTCTTTCTGGGAAAGAAATGTGATTTGACGTCGGTCGCATCAGCTTGCACGACCAACCACTATGAGATCGAGAACATTCCTCACTATGTCTTTTTTTTTAATAAAAGTACATATTCATTTTTTTACAACATTTCAATTTTTTCATTCAAAAACCTCTTATCCATCCAACTCAACATTTCAATTTTCCATTCAAAAACCTCTTATCCGATCCATCCAACTCTTCTTTTCTTTGTTGAAACTTATCCATCCAACTCTTGAATGCACCTAGTAGATATAATAAAACTAATAAACTAAACCTCACGTCCTCGCAAAGAAAGAGGGAAAAAATCTCGCATTATTAGCTTAGTAGGAGGAGAAAATATAAAAAACGAACTAGTATGGACGAAGAAGTACTGGTCCTAGTCTCCTAGATTCGATCTTACCCATACATGTATATGTTCCCTTGTCACAAGTCATTTCTTCTTCTTTAGCAAAGGTCCTTAAATATTTGAGCATGCCAAAGTAATAGAGCACCGAGATCGACAGGGACGGACGTGCAGTCGTGCTCGTGCACGGTGCACCTGGGTATCTGGCCTCTGGAGTGCGGCTGCTGGTGGACGTCAACGTTACCATTACCAAAATGGTAACTGCAGACGTGGCCATACTTTAGTATATTGACTTAAACAATTAGTGGTGTTTGTTAAATTTAAATTCAAAAATCTATAAACTTAAAACACGTATTAGGAACTGTAAACAGCTTCAAATCAACAATTTTTCAACTACAAGATTGTAGATTATTAATTGTATTGAAAATTACAATTTTGATATAGACCATATCAACAACCAAGTTTGTTTGAAAATATTAAATTTTGAAACCCTAAGCAGTTTCAAATCAAAATCTTATCAAACGGAGTTATAGATCGTGTCAGAAAGATACACTTTCGATATAAAGTCGAACTATAATTTCATCTCTGACTCTTTGTTTGCAGTTTACTCATTGGACCGGCTTTCCTATAGTACATAGCTACCTTGTTACATGTGAGTTGCATTATACTATACATATGTAACTTTCTTTAATGGTATGTGATAGGTCCAATTTATCTATATGTTTAATAATGTATGCTTAACAAGCATAAGTAGGGATTGATGACTAGTATGTACTCTAAGGGCATCCCCAGCGGCGTATAGAAATCGATAGTTGTGAAACAATTAAAAAAACAAATTGTTCAATGGTGCAGTGAAGTTGTAGGAGTGTCGGAGTTTAATAAATCTAGGTAAGTGTACGAGCTAGGCGCTTGAGCGCTAGCTAGTGCTGTAAGTTGCCTCCTTCTAATGGGGACGCCCTAAATATGTGCGCAACACCTGCATGTTGTGGTCCAACAACAAAACAAAATGCAACGTCTAAGAGATGAACACTAGGAGCTGCGACTATTTTTCTTTTGCTGTGAAGCTATTAGCAGAGGTGGTCGATAACCCGTCTCTAGAAAAAAGTTTCAAAAGATGGGTGTTTAACCACTAATGGAAGTAGCATGTTTTCACAAACCATTGCACAGAGGTGGATAACTCACTACCTCTGCAATTCATTTCTGTGACAATGATGTATACAACTATATTTCACCGAAAACATCTATAACTTGCTTACTTTTGATGATACTAGGCAAATGCCCGTGCGTCGGGAAGAACATCCACCACATAACAAATGCTATTTGAAATTGTTGTGATAAAGGCGTCAATCTCATAAGACATCCAAAGCCAAATAAATTTGCAGCGGTAATCCATCAATGAAAGAACATGATTTATTTTCATCCTTTGATATATTAGTTGAATTGCCTTGCAGCTATGAGATCTGAAAAATCACAAAGCAAAAAGAACACATGCAAATCAGGTTTTCCAAAATACCTAATTTCATAAGCTAGATATGTTGTGCACTAGTCAATGTAAGGGTGCACAGGCCTTGCCTTGCATCATTCAAAGTCCTAATTTCCTAGTTTCATAAGTTAGCAGCATACTCCATCTATATTCAAAAGCCTTGTTGGATGCAGTCAAGTTTCAATTATACAAACTTTATATAATCAACTGGAAACACTATTGATGGTTTGAACACTCAACTATACAACAAATAATATAATTTTCATGATTATCTGACTGGCCCAAATAAACTTTCCAGTCGTTAAATATACATAGCGAGTTTGATGAATGCAGACAGGACATACAACAAAGGATAAACCACAGTAACAGTAACAGCTATAGGGCCTTGATCTAAAACTGAACCTCTAGCTTCCTGCAACAAGAGACTCTTTAGGAGGGTGATGGCTGATGAGAACGAGCATGGCCTGTAGCCCTGCAGTATACAGCAGACTTGAGGCCATATCCATGGTTATAGGTGGAACTTTAAACACAATCGAGAAGGTTTCAGTTGTCAGTTGTAACATAAACAAATATAAGTTACCTGACAAATTTGCAAGAATGTGGATACAATTTTTCAGCTCCTGAATTGTGGGTAGCCTCTTGCTACTAATCATCTACTGGTTTGATTAATGCAATATCCTTGATATACTTGTTCAGCACAATATTGTCATCTACTCCGGGAGCCATCAAGTAATCATATGCTAGCATCATCCAATCAGCTATGTCCAGACAAATGCGAACCTGAACCTATGAACTCTTAACATCAGAGTTCACTGCCTGAACTTGCACATTGCTTAGGACTCTTTACTATGAACAAAACTGCTAATGAATCTGAAACTATGAACTCATAACATGAATCTGAGCTATCTCCTTATTTTTGTGATTCAGAGTTATGGATTTCAGCATTAGTTTTCCTTGAGCAAAAAAAAGCATAAGGAGCCACAAAACTAATACAGACACAAATATTTGCCCATGGGTGCCTACCAGTTGCATTGTGTGGCGCCCTACTGCATCCTATACTGGAGGAAGCACCATGGAGAGCACGAAGAGATGCAAAGAAGACCAAAAAAATCAAGAATTGGTCTTATCAAGAGCACGCCATTGTATCTAATTATCTACAATCTATCATGCACTTGTTCACATGATTCCAGATAATAAATAATAATCTAATCTACTATTGACAAATTAGTTCAGTGACCTAGGGAGCAGTGAAAGTTCATATCTACTAACTCATATTGGTTAAGTGAGCTCGAGAACCAGCGAAGTACAATGCTAAACAACATATCATGGAAGTGTGTACATAATTACCTAAGAACCAATGAAGGCTCACAATCTTTTAGGGACCTTCAAACTGTGAAGTGAATTCTCAATAACCTAGAGAAATATCAGAAAGAAGAGAGTAAAGTACAATCTAAATCATTTATTCTACTACCATTTTAGTAAGCCATTCATTTAGACTACAGACTACAGATTATTGATTGCTAGTCACTATAACAGCCACCTAAATAGTACCAAATATTATGCATAGAATTAAACTGCCGCGCATTAATCCAATCGTACAAACTTCCAATATGCACAGGACCAAATTTTAGATAATGAGACACATGCAAGATAAGCGCAACCCAACATTTCAGGAAGTAAATGCAATGGGATTGTAATTGGATATCAATAAAACAAAATGCACAGTAAAGGAACCTTGCAGCGCATTTTGAGATCTATTGATTGATGAGTTCAGGTTCAGGCCTTTACATCAGGCGTATTCATCCCAACTCGTGTTTTCAAGACCCCAAGACTGCACGGCAATCGACATTAAGTAATCAGCGAGCCCCGATGCAGGAGGGTAAGGGCCGAGAGCAACGGAAGGGCCCCAGCAGCGCATGTGAGGACGAGCACGAGGACATCGAAGTGCGAGGCTGCAGCTAGACGACGAGCTTGATTGAGGTGCGCCCAGGTTGCTACCGTCGAGTAGGGCGGAGCCCACGCTAGTGCACCCGCCGCCGTCGCCGCCACAGGATGTGGAGGAGGCGGCGGAGAGAAGGGCTTGTCGCCACAGGAGGAGGCGGGGCAGAGGAGGACACCGTGGCCCGCGTCCGCATCTGGTGCCCTCAGCGACGGCGACGGCCTAGGCGCTTGGTGGCGGTGCCGTCGGGGGCTATTGTGGAGTCGTGTTTTTTCCCCCTGAGGACGGCCGAGGGAGTCGGGTGGGTACTGGGTACCAAAGGGTAGGACGAGGCGAGGTGGGCAATGGGCGCGGCTGGCCCACATGTCAGCGCAAGAGTTACAGAGGTATAGATGGCCAGCGGCTTCACCATGGTGGATAGACGGGTCCGCTCCGTAATTTTTAGTGGTAGATTTGATGATATAGGAGCAAGACAAGAACAATGGGAGCATCCTCCAGTCACATGCACATTGTCTATATTGTGGGCACTGGATCGGGAATCAAAAGCATAATCAAAAAACAAAATGCAACAATAATATACATGTGAAAACTAACAAAAGTATAACACCCTAATTAGCAAAACTCTAGCACCGAGATCCAAGATTTGGATCTGCAATTTATAGAATATATATAGTAGTTTAAATATCTTTATTGGACCTCAGCTATAGACAATTTGATTCATTTAAATATCATTAACGATGTTCGACTCTAGATTCAATATACTTCTTGAAGCTATAAATGCATGGCTTCACTTTGCCCTGTACTCTCCACTAATTGACAAATTGGTGGAATATGATGGGCATACACAAACAAAGACTGGTACAATTGACCAGATGAGCTGCAATCACTTGATCCATAGTTGGGATTCTTCTTTTTTAGGATTTAGTTGAGGTTCTTCTTCCCACAAAAGCTCATCAAATTGGAGCATCCATTCTCCTACTACACCATGGTAGCACAGGATCTTCCAAAACAATATGGACATGCAAAGATACAATGCTACAACGCCATTGTCGTGTGTCCAATATACATAAATAAGGTTTTCACCTGCAAGATCTCAAATTCTCAATATGGATGGAGGAGGGCTATCATCTGACTCCTTAAAGGAGGGTGGGATTGCGCCCACATATGTCACCATCATTGGACTAGTGACCAGCTTGCACGATGTACACACGTCCTCTGTCCCTACGCGATAAGGAAACATTCATATCAACACGTTGCCGCTAGCCTGTATGTGTGGCCTAAACATATCAATTGTATCTCATGTGTGTCCACCATAAGCCAAACAAGTGCAGAACTGACGACCCCTGTTCTACGATGAGTCCACATCGACCACACTGCACGTGTCCACCATCAGCTCAATACACATAGTCCGATGACCCAAGCTCTAGGATAAATCTCCTGTGGCATGCATTTAAGCTGCGCCCAAAACATGTGCCTCTGTTAACCATAAGGTAGAGTGAGAAAAGAGGAAGAAAGAAAAGAGAGGGGCTAATGTTAGTGATGGAGTAGGAAAATCAGCATTGTCGTGCTAACTTAGTTAGTCTCACGCTCAGTGGTGGCAGGTGAGAGGGGAGAAAAGCCCAAGCTTAGAGAAGACGATGCTTCTTACATATTGGTGTGTTGTGCATGTGTCTTAAAAAAGTTCTTAAAAAAGATTTTGAGGACACTTGCACAGCATGTACAGGAAAAAAAAGAATTTCATATTACAGTTAGGAGGAAATGAAATTGCCTTTGGCTACGAAATTACGCACATACGTTACGAAATTGCGCGTGCCAAAATTGGCATACGTATAAGAAATTTGGACTTTTCGGACCCTATGTGGCCGTGCGGGTCCTGCGCATCGGATCGGGCCAGTCGGCCACAAGATGGAGACATGGTTGTCTTGTCCGTTGCCCCACACCTTTTCTCTTTTTTTTGAGCAAAATACCCACTGTCCTGCTGTTCTCTCGGTCTCTCTGCGGGTGCCGGGCCCTTGTTGATGGCAATCCACTAACTCCGTGGCCCCCACAAGCAGAATGACACACGGACGGCTCAGCGCCTGATATGTGCTGCTGCTGCCTGTTTGGCTTTGTCCAGGCGTGGAGCCAGCCCGGTGATGTGGCCCTGTGAGCGGAATGGGTAGCTGGGCCGACAGGTGGGCCCGCGACGACGATGTGCCGTCCAGCCCGAGAATCTCATGGGGCCGAGGGCTGTGCACCACGACAATTACTAGTTAAATATAAACAGCAGTTTTGGATTTTTTTTTAAAATTTATCTATACTTTATTAGTGCTCTCGTCACTTGTGTACTGTACCGCACCACGGCGTGTCGACGATGGGTCACAGTCAGAGTAGTCAGCTGCACTGAGCTGTGCTGTGGACTGAGTGGGTAGGTGGGGGTGACTAGCGGCTGCTCCTATCAGGCTATCATGCCCGGCCAGCTCCGATCACGCAGCGCCCTTATCGTTATCCGAAATTCCGAACTGTGGATTCGTCTCACCCCTGGTGATTCTGACGCTAATCCTACGGCGCCAGAGCCATCAGCAGCCATTTGCCAAGTTCGAGAGCACCGCGCCTGCACGCCAGCACCTTATCGCACTCTAAAAAAAATATAGATAAAAATTAATGTTTATTATGACAACATATATATTATGAAAGTATGTTTCGTAATGAAGCTAACCATGCGTATTTCATACGATAATAATTATTAGGTTTTTTAAATAAATTTGATCAAGCTTGACATAGTAACACCATATTAGAATTATATTTTTTTCAAGGATGGGTGAAGTAATATCAGAGACACCTTGTCAGCTCTCTACAAAATAAATTAGTACTGCAATATATGGGTTGCTAGTCGTTGTCTTTATTCATACTCATACAAAGAAGAATCTCATTTGGCTTCTAAATTTCCACTCAATCAACATAGTGGAGGCGTACAACACTTCCCATTGGTCATAATTAAGGTTGTATTGTAGCCACTTGCAGATATGAGTCATATATTCATGTTTATGGCCAGACAAGGCAAGGGAGCCATATATTATTTGTTACGATTATGAGATTGTGTTCAAGGTTCATATTATCATATGAGTGTAGCTAGTCTACCTAGCCTATACTCCCATCGCATCCCAACAACTCAACGCCTCCCTAGCGCCTCAACTGTCCCGCCTAGCAGGCCATTTACAATCTTCTACGGGCAATTGGCACCGGCTTTGGCTGACTCGATCCCACCCTCCTCAAACCACTCGCAATGGGTCCGCTAGTAGCCTTCCTCACCTCATGCATCTTCAACGGCGACCGTGCCACCTCGATGGGCCACGACTGTTGGTGATGACCTCCTTCTACTCCGCAGAAAAACCTAAAAACCCAACCCCAACCTATAATCTAGTGGTGTACTCTTCTTCTTTGATGGTAGCAATCAGGAGCTTGGGTCATGCTTGTGCAAGTGTGGGATAGAGTCTGCGCTTGTAATTTTCACCGAAAAAAAAGGTGGAAAGAAACCCTTTCTCTTTCTTTTTTAGCTTAGCTTGGAAGTCATCTTATTATATATCCAAAAGCACGCTTAACATTACATGCCAAAAGAAATTTTTAGATGCTTGGACAAATCAAAATCCACGTTTGTCTTGACATGGACAAAAAGTCACAGCTTGCGTGTACAGGACATGGCACATACACTTGACCTAACTACTAGGACAACCGGTCAAGATTATTTGCATAATTAATTTTCAGGGTTTGTTTGGTTAATTATTTTTGTATAGAAATTCGATGAGCAGATTAACTAAAAAACATCTTGAACAAAGATTTTTGGACGAGGTGGGTCAACTATGTTTCAGATACTTGAATATTTCAATGAACCATAAAAAGTATAGGAAAGTCATTAAAGATGGTTTTCATAAAAAATGAGCAACTTGAAAGGGAATTATTGCTCTACAATATGGGAGTACTTTCCTATGGTGGTCGGTTAATTTTGATTAACTTTATTTAAACAATTACATTTGGTTCACAGACACTAAGTAATATATGGCAGATATTTTAGATTTTTGTTTCAACAAGTAGACTAAAAAGTGTGATCTCAAATTAGTGTGAGAGTAAGCATAGTTTTTGGTTTAGTTAGCTAAGTAGAAATGATGTTTTTTTTTTGACAAAAATAGACTAAATTCTCAGTTGCAGATTATTTTGAGGACCACCTACTGGACCATTCTTCAAAAGGAGAGCAACATGCCAAATTGGAAGCGGGTATGTGTAGTATGATGGAGACCACAACACTAAAGATCTTCGACAAGTATGGATGGTCGTCTTCTGGTACAGTGATTAATTTGCTGAGATTTTCGTTTGATTTGTTTTTGAGAGCTTGTTTCAAACCGCCCGGGGCTAGAAGCATAATAAAAAAAATGGCTGGGTACATATATATAACTTATGTAGAGAATATAATATTTTTGCTACAAAATACTCTTAATAAGCGATATAGAAATATATTTGGTTCTTTTGGTGGAATCAGATTTAAGTTATCGAACTGATATGGACGCTCACATTTTACTGGATTTACACTCTAAGATTTAATAGTTTTGTTTCTTTTAGTGGTAGATAACATGTCTATCGATGGCGAGATGTCTATAGTAACTTTATCAATATCGAGATCTATGGTCCAATCTCAGTACTTTGGAGGTATTCAAGAAAAGAGTGCGTGCATATATGAGTATCTATTTTTATACGGTAATTTTGGAAGTATTCATATGAATAGAAAGCGTGTCAGCACGTGTTCATAGTTTACGACTGTGATAAAAAAATCTTTCGCCCATTATTCCTCGGATCAGCCATCCTGATCTTTGATTTATTTATTTTTTTTGCTCCGATGCTCTACGAAATTGAAGGCGCGATGATCTACGAAATTGAAGGCGTTACCGTTCCCTGTATAAATGAAAGGGTAAGGCTACTCGTGTGGTGAGAACAGGCAGATATGAATATGATGATGCAGAATCGCAGTTATTCTGACATGATAAGAACCTCGTCATCCAACTCGTCCTCCGTCCGTATCGAGGAGCTTGACGTGCGTGCCTGCTCTCGATCACAGATCACGCACTCGCATGCGCCGCCAATCACATTTTAACCACTAGCGCCTGCAGTAATTTTGCGATAAAATATTGCTAGTAGTACGTTGTACTGTTCATTTTTAGGATCATAGCCCCAGGATAGGATGCCTGCGTTGCCATGCTGAAATATTCTCCCCGTGTGCGTGACAAGCAGGACAGACAAAAGTGCCTTCTGGTGCATGAACATGACCAGTACTACTAGCTTTTCAACTTTTGAAGAAAAAGAGAAATCAAAGTAGCCAAAGTGTTTGTCAGTCCGACTTGTTAACAGCAGTTTTGTCAATACAAATGGCATACCCTCGACTCGATACAATGGGCAACAGAAATAAAAATGTGCGTCCTCCTGCGATGACATGTGTTTGATTTTTTTTTTTTTTTTTTTACAAAAGGTGTAATGACATGTGAAAACACACTACCACATGTTTGCTGCTATCGGAGTTCTACATGATGTTTACAATGGGACAATTTCTATCACAATTTTTCGGATAAGTGTATAGTGACCGCAATGCCAGGTAGATTTATGGCTCATCATGGTTATGTGCTGAGTTGGCTCTGAGTTGGCATTCCATCAACATCAGTATAAGGATAAATAGCAAGAAAAAATAAATCCCCAAAAAGGTATTTGCACGACGACTGCAACTATTGCTTACCCATACCTAATCTTGACAAATCAAATGAACATAGTAGCTTTGTCCAAAACGAATATAGTTGGTGTTCAATCAAACACTTTCAAGTTTGACTAAATTTGTATAAAAAGATACTAATAGATTTTATTGTGAAATGTATTTTCCGTACACGTATTTAAAGTTGTAAATGTCAATAATATTTTCTATAATTTTAGTCAAATTTAAGAAAGTCTTTTTTTTAAGACCCAAGACAAACACGTATTACTTATATACACGAGCGTACACTCACCCCTATGAACGCACGCACAAATATATAAATGCATCTTTCTAGGACAGAGAGAATATTAATTTACACAACCAAATACAGGATGTATAATAAATAAATTGCTATATATATATCTTTAAACATTAAAACCAAGATATGAAAGGTGCTTTTGTCGTTGTCCAACATTGTAGATCCGCGACATGTATATGGAACCGTTGCCAAACATAAAACATATTAGGAGAGATGACAAGATCACTAGAACCATTGCCAACCCAGAAAGTTACATGGGAACAATTTGAATTTGAATTATTCTAATTTTTCTATTGTGTAAGAAGAACATTACACGATGGTAGAGGTTTCTTTATCCTTTCTTTAGGTGGTTATCTTTGCTGCGTTTTTTTGTCGCTTACATTGAGAGCGGGTTGTTGTTGGTAGATTTGTCTTAATCAGTTATTACTGTTATTAAAGCTATTGCTATCTCTTTTTTCTGTATCCTCTTGAGGGTCGTTGTTTATCTAGTCAGTGCCTTCTTTTTTTTATCAAATATAATTAAAAAGCCATTATTAAACAAAAAAAATAGAAGGCAGCAATTTATACCGATCCTTGTTTTCCTATTTAGCAAGAAGAGAAATGATTGTTCATGAGGAGAAAGAATCTGGACCTGAAATGTTATTTTAAAGAACATGAAATTCTACTAAATGCCTCCTAAACATAGTGCATATTTTTACAGATTACTGCTTGCTCTGCATGGAAATAGATAGGTGATATGACTTTTATCAAAGTGTACACCAATGTTGCTACATATTGCAGGATAAATTTTAAGCTACTCTATCCATTTCAAATATAAGTATTCCCAACTTGTTTTGGGAGTCAAAACAACCAAAATTATAAAGAGAAGTTTAAAATTTACGATATTAAATAGGTACACTATGAAAATGTAATTAGTGAAGAATCCATTAATATTTATTTGGTTAAATGTGATTATTTTATTATATTAATTTGGTTTGATTTTAAAAAACTAAAATAAATGATGATTTAAGGACGGAGGAAATATAATTATATATAATTGTATTTATCTGAGACGATTCCTATACAAACAGTCCGTCCCCGTCGCCTTAATCCGAAAGCGTTGATCCAATCGCAACAAGAAAAGGAGAAAGAAAACGCAAAACCCGGAAGAGTCCAGCCCATCCACAGCGCACGCCCGGGTGACCTTTTTCCCCTGCCTTTCTATAAAATCCACGTGAGGCCCCGACGCATCGCTCTCCAATTCACCCGACGCTGCACACAACCCAACACCGCTCTCCCTCCCTCCCAGTTCTCACCGCCAACGCCACCACCCCCCACCATTGCAAACCCCCGTCTCCCACCGGTTGCCGTTTCGGCGTTCCCCTTCCCCCTCCCTCGGCGGCGCCCCTCGCGGACGGAGAGAACCCTGCTCCGTTCCCTAGGGTTCCCGGAACCCTAGCCCCGACCCGTACGCGCGAGGGCCCCCCGGCGACGAGGAGGCTGCTGAGAGGGGAGGGGGCAGAAGGCGCGGGAGGCGGAGGCCTGTGCTGTATGTCAGATCGTGGGAGCCGGCGAGGCGGAGGCGGAGGAGGAGACTACGGACACGGTCAGCTCGCGAACCCGCTCCAATGGCCGCAGCTAAGGAAAAGGCGTCGGCATGCTGCCGCGGTGCGCCCGCGCGTGTCGCTGGCGCCCCTGTCGTCCCCATGCGCGCGATCGCCGCCGCGTCCCCGGCCGGCAAGGTCGTCGCCCTCGGCGCGGGAGGCGGTGAGCGAGTGGCCGCGTCGGCCGCTGGCGCAAGCGGGGCCGTGATCGAGGAGATCGCCGCGGTCCAGCCCACCACGGCGAAGGCCTCCTCCAAAGGTATCCGAAATCGCCGCCACCTCTCCCCATCTCCGTCTCTGTGTCCCGATGAAGTCGGATCCTATTTTGATTGGGTCACGACTAATGTTGCGGAAGTTTCCTGCCGTGCATGGATCTTAAATTAGGTGAGGCATGCCATGGTGGGTGTTTCTGCCGATCACGATTTTTCGTGGGTTGGATATTGATTGAGGAAACGCAATCTTAGTGGGTGGCAGCTGTACAGACTACAGAGTGCATCGTTTCGTGCGCATGCAAAGCAGAGGATGCAGATTAGTTTGTAGGATCTGCCAGGTTCAGATACGTGGATGATATTTGCACCAACAACATAGTAGTAGTTATCGTGTGCATGCTACCAGATTGTACAGATTACTAGGTCCGGAATCTGGGCGTGTGCAAATTAGATCTTGTAGAGGCAAATATAATCGTGGTTTACTTTGCCCGTCTGTTCAAGTGATGATTGGAGCACAGGGTTTGATGTGATGGCTAGGGCCACACATGTCCATACACATAGTTTGAGTTTGTCGTTGGAAAACCGTGTCCCCCTCACAAACACGCTTCCCGGACGACGTTCTTCATGGGACGGAGGGAGTAGTGGGTCTTAGCTGTCGCCGACCTAAAAGTACAGTCAGTCTTTGTTGCTTACCGTTCAGAACTGTGCTCGATAACAGTTGGTGCGCCAACTTTTTCCCTTTGATCACTAGTTGTAGTGATCAACTTGTTTTTTACTTCTATATATGACGAGGTTTCCGCCTTTCCGGTAGGGAAGTGAGGAAAATGTCCCAATTTGGATAAATGATGTCAGTTTGCCAAGGGACATATATGCTATAGCTGCTTGTTTTTTCAGTTTTTTTTTTCAATGAGGAAAATGTTCACAGAGTTTTTGGCATTCACGGTTTTCACGTACGCACCAATAGTCCACATGGTGCGCTGTGAGCACATCTTGTTGTGTAGTAGTAACGTTTCTGGGGATTCTGAATTGGTGAGGTGCACGCTAGCTTTGCACTTTATTGTTGTCTGGCCTGTGTTCCTGATGCTACTCATTAAGCAGGTTCACCGGATGCTCGAGGTGATGCTGACTTCGATATTGTTTTTTATCTGTAACTGGAAAATGACATTATATTAACCTTAACTTTTGTGTCAAGTGTCAACCAAAATATCATAAGGATTTGAGAGATCCTTCTTGATATTCTCTTATGTTTACCAAGTTTCTAAGCAGATGTCCTTTTGGTGGATAGTATAACAACTTTTCGCAAACGTGGAAAGTATAAATAGTTTTTCTTTTTTTTTTTTTCAAAAAATCTGTCTGAATAGTACCTTTTTAATGACATGGATTTTCTGTGAACATAACTATTTTGCATTTATAAATCATCTGATTTATTCCTGTTGTACGTCAACTTCTTATGAAGAAGTGAAATGTAAGCAATGGTGTTTCAAAAAAAAAAAAAAATGTAAGCAATGGTTGATATTCTGTGCCTAATCTAATGAGGTCATAGTCTTGGTGATTTTTGTCGTTGCTGTGAATTGAAAAAAAGACATCAATTAGATGTCTACTAGTAGACTAGATCCCCGGACATGGGCACTGGTTGTTTCGGATACACAATATTTTAAGACTTGCATTCATATTTTGTATGGTCAACGCCCGTACAGTTTCTTCTTATGTTTTGCCTTAGAGAGAGGTGAACAACCATATATCTATTAGGTGGCACCTCTTCTGACCCCTGATAAAGCACAAGGGAGCATTGCGGACCTGCCAAATTATCTATTTTGAAAGCTTGAACTATGCTAAAATTTCTCCTTATTTGATTTGATTCATGTTTTTTTGTGATTGATGATTGGTCCATGTGTATTTTAGAACTCATTGAATGATGTTTGTGTAAGAAGTTCATTTTGCATCACCTGCTCCATATTCTTAATTGTTGGCCATCACGAATTTGACAACCCTGCTTGACATGGTTCTCTGTATTTACCATTTGTTTAACAGCCTATAACCTAGATAGACGCATACTATTTGAAATGTGTACAATGTGTTAACTCACTACTATTTTACTTGAAAAAAAAATGCAGGGATACCAATAATGACAAGAGCCCAGAGGTGCCACCCTTTAGACCCATTATCTGCTGCTGAAATTGCAGTTGCTGTAGCAACTGTAAGAGCTGCTGGAAGATCCCCTGAGGTATGCCAACCGAAGTTATACATATGCTTTTCCATGCAAATTCAGTCTTGGTAACAATAATTTGACAAGAAAAATTTTATGATTGTAGGAAAGAGACAGCATGCGCTTTGTTGAAGTTGTGCTGTTGGAGCCAGAAAAGAATGTTGTGGCATTAGCAGATGCCTACTTCTTTCCACCTTTCCAGCCATCACTGCTCCCTAGAAGCAAAGGTTCTGCTGTTATTCCAAGCAGGTTACCTCCTAGGAGGGCCAGACTTGTTGTCTACAATAAACAATCAAATGAGACTAGCATTTGGATTGTGGAACTATCTGAAGTGCATGCAGCTACTAGGGGTGGACATCACAGAGGGAAGGTGATATCATCTGAAGTTGTTCCAGATGTTCAACCTGCAATGGTATGTCGACTAATTTTGTTTAGAATTCTTCATGCCTTATGGCTAGTTGTCTCAATCTGCCATTTGACTTGGCCCATGTAATTATATGTAATGGTCTGTTATTATTTCACTATATGTTATCTTTTTGTAGTTTTCAAACGTTCATATTACTTGGCCAGTTGAATTTATGGGATCTATAAAGAGAAGTGGTGCGGATGACATGGATAGTGTTACTCCACTAATTTAACATTTTGTCTCTGACAGGATGCTATGGAGTATGCTGAATGTGAGGCTACAGTCAAAAGTTACCCTCCATTTATTGAAGCTATGAAGAGAAGAGGTGTGGATGACATGGATCTTGTTATGGTGGATGCTTGGTAATCTCGGGCTAAAATTTTCATGTTATGCTATGTTTCAGCTTGCATTATCATATTTGTAAATTGAAAGGAAAGTTAAAACTTTGTCTATTAAATTGTCAGGTGTGCTGGCTACTACAGCGAAGCTGATGCTCCCAGTCGCAGACTTGGCAAGCCTCTGATATTTTGTAGAACTGAGAGTGATAGCCCCATGGAGAATGGTTATGCTCGTCCTGTGGAAGGAATCCATATTGTTGTTGATATGCAGAATAATACTGTGATAGAGTTTGAAGATAGGAAGTTGGTTCCCCTCCCCCCTCCTGATCATCTGAGAAACTATACTCCTGGGGAAACAAGAGGAGGTGTTGATCGAAGTGATGTAAAACCACTCATCATCAATCAGCCTGAGGGTCCAAGTTTTCGCATTAATGGCTATTTTGTAGAATGGCAGAAGGTAATTGTTTGCTGAACTTCAATGCTATTATTAATATGATGTTTTTTTAATAAATAACACTCAATGGTTATGGCAGTGGAACTTCCGTATTGGCTTCACCTCCAAAGAGGGTTTGGTTATCTATTCTGTTGCTTATGTTGATGGTAGCCGTGGACGTAGACCTATAGCACATAGGCTGAGCTTTGTTGAGATGGTTGTTCCTTATGGAGATCCAAATGAACCACATTATCTTAAGAATGCATTTGATGCAGGAGAAGACGGACTTGGAAAAAATGCTCATTCTCTTAAGAAGGTTATATCTTGTTCAGTTATTGATGAGTAAACTTTTATACATTTTAATGTTGCTTTGATTTGACTACTATTCTTTGACCTTTTTGTACAGGGATGTGATTGCTTAGGCTACATAAAATATTTTGATGCACATTTCACAAACTTCACTGGTGGTGTGGAGACAATTGAGAACTGTGTTTGTTTGCATGAGGAGGATCATGGGATCCTTTGGAAACATCAAGACTGGAGAACTGGATTAGCTGAAGTAAGGCGGTCAAGGAGGCTCACTGTTTCATTTATCTGTACAGTTGCAAACTACGAGTATGGTTTTTACTGGCACTTCTATCAGGTAACTATTTCATTGATTTTTCCTCTTATAATGTCAAAGTAAGTAGCATTTACCCTGCAATGCCCAATGTCTATTATATTATCTATATAAGTTTGCTTAGTTATGCATGAAAGAGTTTAATTTCGATACTTGAAAGATCACAGTTCACTGATGGTTTTAGTGATTGGATGTTTTTTTAAGAATAGAAATAGAATGTTGCCTAAAATTTTCTGAAGCTTCAATTTTTTGTATTTATTTGTTGATCCTCTTGGTTGCAGGATGGAAAAATAGAAGCAGAAGTAAAACTTACTGGAATTCTGAGCTTAGGGGCCCTGATGCCTGGGGAATCAAGGAAATATGGCACGACTATTGCCCCTGGTCTGTATGCACCAGTTCATCAGCATTTCTTTGTTGCCCGTATGAACATGGCTGTTGATTGCAAACCTAATGAGGCTCATAACCAGGTGGGGGTTTCCATCTGTTTGCACTATTTTTTATATGTCAAAATGTGCACAAAAAATAGTTTGCGATCTGAATGGGACCACACAAAATTCAATTTTATTTTACACCAGATCAGATAAAATAAATTGAAAGTTACATAAATTACTTAGATGAAATTTAATTTAGGCTACCAAAAAAAATTGTTTGTTCAACAAAACAATGTAATTTCCATAGAAGTGTATGCTTATTAGGCCATAAGTGTTTAAAACCACTGTGCATTGCATGATTCAATCTGTACCTTCATCAATGGACTATCTCTGTATATCCATTATATCAAAGCCACTGTGATTGATCATTTCTCTTGCAGGTGGTTGAGGTTAATGTTAAAGTGGAAAATGCAGGCACACATAATGTGCATAATAATGCTTTCTATGCCGAAGAGAAGTTGCTGAAGTCTGAGTTGCAAGCAATGCGTGATTGCGACCCGTCATCTGCACGACACTGGATTGTAAGAGCTTTGTTTTCTTTTTTTAACCTTTTGTTATTCCTACTCAGTATTGTTGTACCATTAAATTGTGCATCCATTACCTGGTCATTACCTCTATGCTTATGCAATCAAATAACGGTGTAAATTACTGACTGGCTGCTTTCTTCTGAGTTGTGACAATGGATGCATTTTGCTTTTCCTTTTCATATTCCTTAGTATTTGTGCCAATAATGATCTTGCATCAAGCAAATGTGAGCATAGATATCCTTAAGATTTGCACTATTGTTGATTTTCCATCAAATAACAGTATGAAACAGTGGTTAAAGATGACAAATCACAAGTACAGTCCAAATACATTAGTTTGCGCTATCCTGTGTGCTCATTTTAACTTGTTTGCATTCTGTTCAGGTACGCAACACACGAACTGTAAATCGGACCGGGCAGCCAACTGGTTACAGGCTCGTGCCTGGTTCAAACTGCCTGCCCTTGGCTCTGCCTGAGGCGAAATTTCTGAGAAGGGCTGGGTTCTTGAAGCACAATCTCTGGGTCACGCAATACAAGAGCGACGAGATGTTCCCTGGAGGGGAATTTCCCAACCAGAATCCTCGCATCCATGAGGGTCTGCCAACATGGGTCAAGAAGGATAGGCCTCTGGAGGAAACCGATATTGTTCTCTGGTACGTCATAACAGAACATCTTGAAAACCATTTTCTGTTATGCAGAAACTGGAACTATTTGTTGAGCTTACACCTTGCAGAATCTGATAAAACCGTGTTCTGTATCTGCAGGTACGTGTTCGGGCTCACCCATATCCCCAGGTTGGAAGATTGGCCAGTCATGCCGGTGGAGCGCATAGGCTTCATGCTCATGGTATCAGCTTTGGGCTTTTCAGTATTTCTGTCATCGGCAGTGAACCATCGGGTTCCTTTGTTGCTTCTTCACAAAGGGATATTTAGCCCAACTTTGATCCTTTCTTAATGACTAATGACGTTTCTGCTTTCAGCCACACGGATTCTTCAACTGCTCGCCTGCGGTCGACGTGCCTCCCAGCTCGTCCGATGCGGATGTCAAGGAAGCCGAGTCGCCCAAGGCAATACAGAATGGCCTCATTTCGAAGCTGTGAGCTTTGCTGTTCTTCCAAGGAAACGATCAGCGCGCGGCTGCTCTGCCTATTATTTTATCGTATTTGCTCAAATAAAAGGAAAACCGCTCGGTGTCCGTTTGTTTGCTGCTTGGTAATACCGTTATGTTTGCTAAACTTATTTTTCTTTTTCTAAAGCTGGCTTTCTATGCTTGTCGATCAGCGGGCTGTGAACATTGCTCGCTTACTAATAAAGTTTGAAGTACCGTTTGGACTTGCTTAGTAGCACACTGTATATTTTGCCTCCCTGTTCGAATCTCTCCACCCTCGTGCAAAGCAATCGTGCACAAACCAACGCGGATTTGGTACCCCCTGGGGTACGTACCCACCCTGGCGGAAGCCGTCCATCTGGTCTTTGAGATGCGGGACAGGGTTTAATGACTATTTTTCTAAAGAAGTCATTAGCTTACGTGTACTAGGTGAACGACAGAGTGGGTGGACACCGGTGTGAGCATAGCAGAACAAACGAAACAATGCCAGCGGAGGACTTCTTGCGGTGTGCCGCCGTTGGGGGATGATGCGGCGGGCTGCACCATTGGTAGCGGCCGCGAGCCTCGCGGTCGAGCTCTGCCGCGCCGAGGGCTGCGTGCGGCGACCTCTGCCCAGCTGCCCCTACCGGCACCGCATGCTGCACGCTGCGAGCTTCGCCCCGACCGCCGCGAGACGGGCGGGCCGGCTCCGTCGAGCCGCGGGATGCGCGCGGGCGAGCTCCGCCCCGACTGCCGCGAGACGCGCGGGCGAGCTCTGCCCTGGCCGCTGCAAGCGCGCAGGCAAGTTTCCTCCATAGTAAGAACATTGATTCTGAATGTATTGTTCTTGTTGTGCAGGTCGCAGACTTGTCCCTGGAGTCTGAATTGCCTAGAGTGCATAAACAATACGTTGAAACCCATTAACAAATTGGAAATTGGTTAATGGCTACCCATTAACAGAGTACCTGATGGTCTGCAAGAAATGCTATTTATCCACTTTATCAGACCATCCTCTTCACTACACACTGAAGCAGTGAAATTATACATGCCCTTTTCTTGTTCCATGAATTAGTGTAGCTGACTTGTGGATGGATGAACAACACTGTTTTTAATTGATTTCTCTCCTACTGTGTAATTGTGCTCAGGCTTACTAATCTACATGGTGTCAACAGATAATCGAAAGGTTGGCTCAGAAAAGCTGCACTCAAAAGCCAGGTGCGAAAGGTAATGGTGACAGTTAACTTTTGTCAACGCGCCATAGGCCATTCAGCAGCTTGAGAGGTGTAAACTGAAGCTTTATCAGATGGAATAGGACATGCAGCAACTCGCTCAGTTGCTGTGAAATGTTGAAGGAAGACTCTTTTAACTGAAATCATGTAATTAGGTATGTGTTTTCACTGGAATGCATGTGACTGAACTTAGCTTATCTATCTATCTGTAAACTGAACATCTATGTTTTCCCTGCTGTATGCATGATGCTACCGTGAAGACTGCTGCCATGGAGACTGAATGATGATGACCTTATTCTCTCAATTACCAGATGATCGTGAGTCTTATTCTCAGTTATTGGATACTGCTGTTAGTATGTTGCTGCTGTGATCATGAGAAGCTAGTGTATCTGTTATCTGAAAACTAGTGGCATCTGTCATCTGAAAAGTGCTGTCATCTGAAAAGTGGTACCTGTTATCTGAAAACTAGTGCACCTGTTATCTCATAACTATTGGTGTTTTGGCTATATGATATGATATCTGAAAATGGGAAGCATACATGCAGTATTTGTCTATAGATATTATCCATTGCACCTGTGGGAGCAATGCATCTGTGGTTACTGAATGTGCAACTTCAGTGAACAAGGAGAAAACAGAAACAATAGAGGTAGTCTATGATGCTGAGGAGGGAGGAACCACTTCAATGTGCAACTGCAGTGAACAAGGAGAAAACAGAAGCAACAAAAGTAGTCTATGGTGCTGAGGAGGGAGGAACCACCTGAAGAACTAGTTTGTCTGGACAGAACTAGTCCAATGCATACGGTAGTTTGATTGTTGTTTCGCCACGAACAACAAGTGTTTTTTTTGCTGTGGGTGTAGTTTTAATTAACACTGGGTTTTGTTTCAACCGCAGATGATAAATTGGGAGGCATGCTATTGTGTGCCGCGCTCTGAGTTTGAAGTGGCTATGCTGAAGATGAATGTCGAAGTATCTAATATTGAGGTTATGGACCTGCCAGATGGCCAGTACAAGGCCACCATTAAAGTGTCGTGTGAACCTAATCAATTCACAAGTGAGAAAGTGCAGAGTCCACTATCTGCAAAGGCTAAACTCATGTTATGTGGACACTGTCCTGGAGTATGGCAGCATGTACCTGAACCATGTCCTTAGGCGATACATGCAGACCCACATGGACCAGTTTGAGCACCACATGGAACTTGTTTGGCACTGTGGCTAGAGGCTGGTCCATCTTAGTAACTCATACAAAACACAGATCGAGGTGGGGTGGACGCTGTGGAGGGAGAGGAACGCGCGCACGTTTGGGGGGATGCGGAGGTCTCCGGCAGAGCTGGTGGCAGGGATCCTAGACGACGCGGCGCTCTGGAATACGGCTGGCTTCCGTCGGCTAAGCGTGTTAGTGGCTAGGAATGTGAGTGCTTAGCGCCTGCTTGCTCTTGGTGGCAAATTTGATGTGATGTAGCCCTATTCTTGTGTGCTCGGGTGGTGTGTGTCGCGTGTTTGGTAATCTTCGGATTACCAAGGATTGGACCGGAAAAACTTTCCCCTTCTGCTTAATGAAATACATGCAGCGCATGTTCTCGAAAAAAACAGGATAGGGGTGGATCTCATGCCAAAAATCTCAATCGATTTAAGCGCGATGGGAATTATTAGCATAATCCAAGATTGTCGAGATGGCATGGCTATGTCTCGGGGCAAATTGGGTGTCACCATGACTAATTTCTTTAACAAGAAGGTATGGTGTACGTTTTCCGTCCCCAGCTGCATAGCATGAATCAAATTAAATACAATTGTGTAGGTTGTACCCGGAAGGTAGACAGGACATATGTGGAACTTAAATTAAAATTACATTGTTGCTCCGTCTCTTCTCAGTAGTGTGAATTGGCTTCCACCGGCAGGTAGTCATGACTACTATGGAAGTAGCAATGGAGGGAACTGCTTGATGGTTAGATGATTTAGAAAGCAACTGATGCCTCATAACATCCTAGCTTATGTAAATGCACAAGACTTTAGAAGTGTATGGGCTGCCAAATTTTGAAGAAGTGCGAATGGGCAGCCACAAGACTAGTATGTTAAGACACTCTGGATTGTTCCATATAGCTTAAGAGTGTTGGTTTAAATGTTTAAATATTAGAACTCAATGTATGGATATTCAGTGCTGTATTCCCTAATGTAAGCACAACCATGAATCCAGCTTTCTAGCATGACCTCCTTTAATGGTTTAATTGGAGGTGGTACGTGAGATTGGCCGTTGGGATATGCAGCTTGTTCTGATAACTTATGCTTGGATAATTAACAGTACACATAAACATGAGGCCTGGCAATTAAAGCTGCTTTAGGTTGTTGTTCCAGCTTGTGTCATTTGATGAATATTACCTATACTAGTAGTGTGCCATGTTAACGCTATGGTAAAATCAACCCCTTAATTTGTAAAAAGTAAAACAAACAATCAGATCTATTAAGATTCACGTCTTATATAAATTATAGCATCAATATATTGCCTGGAGCATCAATATTGCCTAGAGGACACATCCCACCCAAGATTAAAATTCCAATAAAGCTTGCTGACAATAGCACAAGCAACTGCACAAAGTGGCAGCACCGAGTTACTGCATACATCTTTGTTTATTTGGGATGAGGTTGCAATGACAAAACAAAATGCTTTCACTGAATCCTTTAATAATGCTTACTAATGTTGATTCTATGATAATGACCCAGACGCTAGTCAAGAGCAAGAATACAGTATGGTAAAAAAAAAAAAAAAGCCAGAATACAGTATGGTAAAATAATCATTAATCTAAACCAATACAGTAAAGGCATTGAACTTTGGCAAACACCCTACATAGTTTCAAAATTCAGTTTCTCCAAGACAAAACACAACAAAATTTGTTAAAAATCTCAGTCTCCTCTTCGTCCAGAAACTGCTGAGGCACCCCACTGGCATCCTGGGTCAGTTGGATCGAAATCTTCTTTCCATCCGCTTCCTGCCATTAAAAAAAGCCAAGGCATAAACACACCTCATTGCCATATGCTAACATCTTTGATACATACAAATTAATGTTAAAAAAATAGAAAAAATCCAGCTATCTGTACTTGACTTCAGATCACATTACCAAAAATCCAATTCTACATTGAGCAACATTGGACTCCTGAACTAAGACATAACACCAAACTGTATTTCAGTTCTACTCCCTCCGTCCCTAAAAGGATGTCACCGCGCTTCCCGAGAAATAAATGCCGGCATTTTTAATAAATAATAAATATCATCGATTAATATCATAATTAGTACCATCGGAAAGATCTTTGGATCTAGTTTTTTAACAAAATTATTTGAAGATATAAATGTTGCACGTATTTTTTATAAATCAAGTCAAACTTGTGGCACGTATCCCACGGCGACAACCTTTTAGGGACGGAGGGAGTAATTCCTAAGCTAGACCTCAAATGGCTGCTCTGCTCTGTAGTTTCTGAGCTACAGTAGTCAAGCTGAGTAGACTAAATCAGCCCTATCCCAGCATGCCCTGTATGTATCAAACTGACAGTGAGCTTCCCCTCCATCAAGACCCTATCATGGTGGTGAAGAACTGAAGATTGATCCCATCATGGCGGTGATGGAACAGATTGACAATGATGGTAATCTGTCAGAGCTGCAGCCTAGACCAGCACCACATTCAGCTAGACAAATTTCTGAAACTCTACAGAACAGTGAATATCGCTTAAAGGCTATGAAACGCAGATATACCTGCAGAACAATGTTATAGGCGAAGATTATGACCCCTTCAGAAGACAGAAACATCCAAGCATCCCGTCTTGCCTACTTTTGCCATTTGATAGCTCTTCAACATCGCCGTGAAGAGATATCACCAGGACCGAGTGGGGCAATTGAATAATATCTCATGCACATTGCGCCGCTGAGGCACACCAGAGTGCCCAAGATATTTGCTCTGGTGTAATTGCTCTTCCAATCAAACCTCACAAACCGTTCCTGCGCCCACGGTAATTGGGGGCTCGGGCCTAGGGTCGCCGACGCTGCGGCCACCGTTCCTGCGAGGAGAGCGGCGCCGCCACCGGTGGCTGTGCGAGACGCAGATGTGGAGGAGAGAGGATTCGGGTAAATCGTCAGGTGACGATTGGTGATTCTAGTTGCTGCGGGAAACAGAGGAGAAATACAAGATTTGGGGAACGCTATACTGCGAAGATCCGTTCTGTTCCTCCTGGCGCGTCACCCAGGATAGGGCGGGCTAGGGTTAGGGGTGTGTGCGCTCACCTGAGGGGCACGAGGAAGACGCGGTCGTCCTCCTCATCGGCGGCGGCCCTTCGAGTTGTCCGGGACCAGGGCGTGGGTAGGTCTGATATTTTGAAAAATTGGAAGGGCCACCCGCATCTGGCCACACAGCTCGCCCAGCATACCACGTAAGCAACCTGCTTGGTTTAAATCAGTTTAAGCTGCTAAGTAGGGAACACGCGTCAGGCATCCAGCTGTTACGTGAGTATATCAGAACCGTCCAAGGGTGTGGGTACCTACCCATGGGGGTACTAAAATATTTACCTGCACCAACTGCACGCATTCAATACATTTCGCCTCCACCGTCGTCCGTCCACAGACTGCGCACACTAAAGCCTTGTTTAGATTGGGGATGGAGAGAAATTGAAAAGTCCTGTAGCATTACGTTTGTATTTGGTAAATATTGTCCAATCGTGGCCCAACTAGGCTTAAAAGATTTGTCTCGTGATTTACAACAAAACTGTGCAATTAGTTATTTTTTTATTTATATTTAATGCTCCATACATGCGGCTACAAATTGATGTGATGGAGAGAGAGTGAAAAGTCCTGTAGCATTTCATTTGTATTTGGTAAATATTGTCCAATCGTCGCCCAACTAGGCTCAAAAGATTCGTCTCGTGATTTATAACCAAACTGTGCAATTAGTTATTTTTTTATTTATATTTAATGCTCCATATATGCGGCTACAAATTGATGTGATGGAGAGAGAGTGAAAAAACTTGGAATTTGGGGTGATCTAAACAAGGCTTTTGCTCTCCTGTTGTCTTCAATAATAATCATCAATAAGGGCATCGGGGCATCTCTCTAGTATCACTGCTCACATTTGTTGATCAGTCTGAACTCTGAAGCCACTTTCAAGAACAATCATCAATAAGGGCGTCAGGCATCTCTCTAAGCATTTGTTGATCAGTCTGAACTCTGAAGCCAATTTCAGTCATCCAGGGTGAAACAAAAAATAAAGCGTGATTGAATTGATGATCCAAGGTGCAGCTACAGGCCTGCAGTTGCTCAATTTACATTATATCCAGCGGAGGGATGCCACCCCCAATCTCAATCAGTTTGAGAAAACATGTCTGTCTCCGTTTGCATCACTCCGACGTGTCCGTCAACTGCCGTGGCGGATCGTGGTCCAAGAAGTCCTTCACGCTGGCCGGGAACGCGACGGCCGCCGTGTCGGCGGAAGCCCTGGCGAGCAGCAGGTGCGCCAGTCTCGCGGGCTCCTGCACCCGCCGCCTTCCCCGCGGTGGTAGTGGCGGATCCAGGCGTCCAGCCTCCCCTTCTCCCTGTCGCACTTGGGGCCGACCACGCCCACCACCTTGGCCAGGAACCCGTCGGCGCCGCTGCAGTCGCACCCGCTTCCGTCGTCGTCGTCGCGGCTGCTGCTGCTGTCGCCTCCCCGGCGGCGGTTGCGGCGGTGACAGGCCGAGCAGCGCCATGAGCCGCGCGATGTCCTCCCGGCCGCCGCCATCGTCGTCGTCGTCGTCGCCATCCTGTTGGATGCGCTGGCCCTCTTCGGTGACGGCGGTGAGGAAGTCCAGCGCCGGGCCGCTGCTGTCGCGGTCCGCGGCCGTGCCGCTGGGCGCTGGGGCGGGCGCTGCTGGGTCGAGGAAGAGGAGTGGGGAAGAAGCGGTCATGGTGTCCGAGAACGGCGACGCCTCGGATTGGAGCGCTGTTGCCGTTGCCGTTGCCGTTGTCGGCGGCGGCGGGCGCTTCTTCTGCTCCTGGCGTTGCTCCGACTCCGAGGCCAGCCGGTCTTCCACCTGGAGAGCAGACGAAGAGCGAGCGCTCGCTGCGTCAGAGGAGGTAGGGCGCGGCTCGTGTTGTGCGCGATTGGAGACGAGAAGAGAAGAGGAAGAGGAAGGAAGAATGGCTCGGAGCCCACCCGCTGGAGGGAGTCGAAGAAGCCGGCGTGCCGCGAGAAAGGCCGCCGCCGCATCGTGCCGTCGCCGGGGACAGGAGTGGTGCCGCGGGGGGCGACGCGCCGTGGGCTCGGGGTTGCTTCCCTTTTAAGTTTCGGGCGCCGCCGCGTTTGGGTAGGTCACTTGCGGTGAATGAGATCGGATTTGAAGCGAATCGTTTGTTGTTGTTTATGGTGTTTCTACTAGTGTACGGCCGCTGGAATGAACAAATCACACGCAACAAATCCATGGATTCCCATGTTTGAGTGAATTGGGACAAAACCAAAAACGGAAAAATCTACGCTGCACCGTTGCAATGAATTTGAAATCGCAGGAACGGAACATCAATGTGTTGGGAGATCTCGGAATGTCAACAGCAACTGCAACATGGCTTCCACCACTACAAGGGCACGCAACACATGACAACAATCTGCATTTGGTAAATTGGCACTCTAGACTAGAAAACCAACAATCTGCACCATAAAAATGCAGCCGGGCACAATCGGCACCGCTCTCCCGGACGGATTTCCTCCTCCACCTCCTTCAGTAAGTCAGTAGTACGTGCACGAGCCATAACCTGCAAAAAACGAACGAGCGACATTCCATTCAATCAGCCAATCAGATGACACATGGATGGATGAAGAAGAATTTGAGAGCTCAGAGAAGAAGAGGCATGGGCATGGGTAGGGATGGTACGTACTTGGATCGGACTGCACGACGAGCGCGGAGTTGTTGAAGTAGCAGTTCCAGGGGTGCCTGCCGCTGTAGGCGTAGTAGAGGTTCATGGCGACGGCGGCGCGGGACACGAGGCTGTCCGGGTAGTAGCACGGCCCGCCCTTCTGGATCACGGCGCAGCTCACCTGGGAGCACGCGTAGTCCAGGTTCTGCGCCAGGATCTCGTTCGACGCCGACGGCTTGGCGATGCACCACGTTTTCTGCACTTGTCGCCGTCGGTCGTTGCCATTTCCACGCAGATCCAAATCCCAATCCAACCAAAGATTAGTACTAATTCGTTTGAGAGTCGGCAGAGGCACTATAGATAGAGCGCGTCAAGAGCAAAGGCGTAGTAGTGAAGATTTCAAGTACCTGTGCCTCCACGAGACCAACGGTGCTGCCTGCAAGACACCCCAAGAGAGATGATGAGACGAGTGGCCATTTTCTTTTGGTTTAGACCAACGGCGTGGTGCTTCTAATTGAGCTGAATAGTGGACTTGAGCTGCTCACCTGAGGTGAAGTAGAGGAGCACAAGCCCCAGCGAGAAGAGCAGCAGCGACGCAGATGGCCGATCTCCTCCTCCCCGCATCTTGCTCTCCTGCACTGCTCAGCACTGTGCACTGCCACCGAGATGGAGATGGAGCCGGGGATGGGGTTGCTTGCTGGGGACTAGTGGATCTGCACTAAAGAGTGAAGGATAGAAGTAGTAGTGAGCTGGTTTATAAAGACAGCTAGGGGGGAGAGGGTTTCCCCCCAGCTTGATTAATTGCCTTGTTGATTAGAGATTTAGAGTTGACAGCAGAGTAGGTGACACTGACTCAGCTTGCTTTGCTTGCTTAGTTGCTTGCTGGGATGCTCATGCATGCTACACATATGTGCCAGACAGCGTGAATTTGTGACCGGGCACAGGTCTCTCGCTTGGACCCAAGGCAACCAACCATGTGCTTCAGCAGGATAACAAATACTCAAATAGTGTACTGCCAATCTTGTTCGGTCCGCGATCTCTCTCCCCCAGTCGTCAATTTTTGACTGTGCAGTGCAGTGCAGTGCAGTGCATCTTATCTTGGCCGCCCCTCCTCATCTGATCACAAAGCCTGGTGGATCCACACGGTACATTTTGGCCCACGTTGACCAACTCCTGGTTATTATTTGTTCACAGGTTTCGGTCCCCAGTCTTTTCTGATGTAAGCTGGTCAAAGTAGGATCAATGCAGCAAAAAATCACTGCTCCTGTTCGGATTTCTTTCGAATTTGAGCTTATAGATAGAAGAGTTAACAGTCGTACTGCTTCCCAACAGAGTTGAAGAATTGCCCCTTCTCAGAGTTTCTTTCTATCCATGGATGGCTCTACAATAAACAGAGAGAGCCGCCACCCATGATTACCAAATGATGCATTACTTTGTCTGCTCCAGATCCATGTGGGGTTTCCATTACTGCGAGTGTGAGATAGAGATAGATCCAAAAATCCCTTGGGCGTAAAAAGATGTGATCACTCATCAGGCACTTGTTCTGGTCGTTACGCCCTTTTCCATTTGGCTTTGCTCCTGCTTTCCCATCCCAGGAGGAGGAAATTGAGGAGATCCATTCACAAAAACAAAGCCACATCCCCCTAAAATACTTCCCCCACCCCCCTACTTTGCGTGGAAAGGAAAATATTGAATTGATTTCGGAAATGTTCTCAAGGTTTGGGGACCTCTGTTCTCAAAGAAAAAATATACACAAACCTTCCGCTAGGACCAAACACATTCGAGCCAGAACAGAGAAATTCTTATGGCACAAGATCTAGATCTAAACTGGCCTATGTATTACTGGAGTCAAAACGCGGGAAGGCAACCAGCACAAGCACATGCTGCACCAAATTCATGGTGTCCTGCACAATCGAACTCAAGGATGGTGTGAAACCAAGCTGGAGCTTCTGGAGATCGAGGACTGTGGCCTCGCCTAGCCATGGCGTGACAGCACCGCGCGCATGGAGTTCTCATCTTCAGTTTACATGCTAGTTTAGCCCTCATCTTCAGACACCCTGTCAATCATTAGCCCTCATCTTCTGACATCCTATCAATCATGAGAACAGAGACCCCAAACATTTTTACTCTCTCTTTCAATGGACAAACATTTCTGATTCTGATATAAGAAAGACACAAATGTCTAGCCTCCAGGTTCGGATATAAACTGACGAAACCAGCAACCTGCACACGTACGTACAGTTTCGTTGTGCGACTGGCATCTCCTTCATAACTAGTATTTGCTACAGAACTTTCTGTACTCTACAACTACAAGTTTCTGCCAATGGATGGCTTTATACAGAGAGCCATAGTATGGCTACTGCAGGATAACATTCCTGAGGATGATGTGTTTGCGTCACCCTTCCGTGGCGTGCTTCAATTTTGGCTATAGACGATGTAGGTATGGACATCTTGATGATATGGTTGTTTACCCTTTGGCGTGTGTCCATTTCCTCACCTTCTAGGATGGAGTGTCCTAGGCTTCCATTTATCAGCATCTGACATGGCACGCAGTGCATTCACAACCGAGAGTGATTCAAATATTACATCTCTCATGTGGGCAGCAGCAGTTTCTCCACGCCGCGTTGCCAACTCTAGATACATGAGAGACTTAACCTTGTCTCCTGCCTGTATAAAAGAGAGACATCATCACAAGAAAAGAAAGCCACCGAGTCACAAGTAAACACATGGATATCTTAAAATCGAGAAAGCAATCACAGTAGGGGAATCTGGCATGGGTTTGTGGTATAACTTAAAATACTTCAATAAAAGGGATTAAGGGTTGATCTATTTAATAGCATGCTGTGAAAATTATTATCACCTTGTGATGTCAATTTGAGCTGTACTAGCTAGTTAGGTACTAGTACCATCTTTGTGTTTAAGAAATTTACCTTGCCTATGTTACGCACATCCACTCTAATCCTAACCACCTTTACAAATTGCAATGCTACTTTATGTTTTATACATATGTACATTACTCGTTTGCTATGAAGGTATGGAAAGTCAATTCCAACATGGTGCAGTTTAGTAGGAAATCTGATTATGTGGAAACTACTAGGAGGATTTCCATTTTCTCCAGGAAATCAAGCTTTATGTCCTAACCTTATGTCAGCACTATTTACAAACTGAAGTGCATAATGGCAAGCAACGCAGGACAAGCTCGCGAAAAACAGTTCGAAAACAAAACTGAACTGCTCAGCCAAACATTTTGAAACAAACAAATCCAGATAAGCAAGTCTGGCACTCCCATGAGAAAGAGATAAGAAAGACATACCGCACACAGTTTAATACCACACTCATAAAGAGCTTTCTTGTGACCACAGTCAGCAGCTAATTGAAGCCACCTCTTAGCACGCACTGGATCCTGTGAAAGCCCTTCACCATAGCTGTAACACAAGGAAATGTTATACATGGCTCGTACATTCCCTCCCTCTGCAGCTCGCAAGTACCATTTTGCCTGCATTAACAAGTGTCTTTCAGATTACACAGTACAACTTAAGTAAGACAAAGAATATGGGAACCTGCTGGTTAGTGTATTTCGATTGGTCTGGGTGACATGATCCTAATTGTATTGGTGGAGGAAATCCAACCATATTCTCTTAAAAAAAACTAGTTTGTCTTAGTTGAGTTAAAGAACTTCAACAAAGTCTGGTAATCCCAGCATCATCGGATCAGAGGGTAACTGGTAGTTCAACAACTGAACATCAGTTGTGCACTTCCTAATCTATCTAGTAAGAGGTGTGATAAATGCATAGATTGTATAAACAGGATAGTGTATCAATTTTCCAGGTTTTTTCAACAACTGAATGCATCTAGAGAACACGAGCTTCTAATGTAAGGAAAATTTTGCAAAACGGTGTGCTCCATAGCAGAGGTATCAAATCTTACAGCTTCCTTCTGATTCCGCTTGACACCCTTCCCGTTCTGCAAGCAAAGGCCTAGGTTGTATTGAGCACGAGCATTGCCTGCAGATGCTGATGGATAAAACCATCTAATGGCTTCCTCGGCCTTGGGTGGATCAGCTGCGGAAATATTTGGCAGCAATATCAGGTACAATGCCTTGAGATGAACAAGTCGATCCATGCTTGACTACACCGATCAATTATTAGTGGATTCTTTATTACTATGCTGAGTTTAGAGTTGGACATAAACAACCCAAAGTATACTAAATGAATCGCAACGGCTAGAGACAGTGACAGCCAAAAAATATTGCTTAGCATGGTTCAAAAGTCCTGCAGATAAAACTAATAGTGCGCATCCAATACAAGATGAATGGATAGAAGAGTAACCCTTCCTGAATCCCGAATATTTCTACAAGCACCTAGAACAAGTCTCCCTGAAAGCTACTAATCCTGTGAAGTGTGAACCAAATCCACCATACCTTCGAGGTAGGAGACCCCAAGGTTGCACATCCCAACGGGATGCCCCAGGTCCGCCGCGCTCCGGTAGTAACCGACGGCCTCCTCCCGCCGCCCATCCTCCCAGCACATGAGCCCGGCGTCCACCATCGCCGCCGCGGAGCCCAGCCTCGCCGCCCGCCGGAACAGCCCCAGAGCGCGCTGCCTCTCCGTCTCGAGGCGTTCGCCTCCGGATCCCGCCACGGTGCCGTGCTTGAGGCGCCGGCCGTACGCGTGCAGCGCCGCGGCCTCGCGGAGCGGCCGCAGCGCGTCCCGCCACGCGCGGCACGCTCGGCTGGCCGCCGCGACGTCGGAGGCGCACGCGGCCGCGAGGGCCCGGTGGACGAGCTCCGGCGGGAGCGCGGAGAAGTCCGCGCTCCGCGGCGTCGGCGCTGGCGCTGGCGCGGGCGCGGGCGGGGGCTTGTGCTTCTTGGAGTGGCGGCGGCGCCGGCGGTGCGGGGACGGCGACGCGCGGGGCCGGGAGGAGAAGGGCGGCGGCGACGGGGTCGGGGGCGGCCAGGTTTGGCTCGCGTCCATGAGAGGGAGGGGCGCCGCCCGCGCCGTACGCGTCGGGACGGGACAGGGCTGGGGAGGCGGGTTTGGGTCCCGAGGGTTTTTGAGAACTTGGGCTTTGGGCCTGGGACTGGCAGTGGCAGTGGCAGTGGCCGAGCATGTCGCCGATACGCTGAGAACTATAGAACGAGTCACCATTTGGTGTTCTGAGTCCCGACGCGTGGTGGGTCATTGTGTGAATGACGGGTGGGGTCACACGCCCTGTGACAGTGACTTAATCAATTGTCATCGCAACCGGGTGGGTTGCACACAACTATTTTTCTAGGTGTTCTAATGCTGTCAGCATCTTTCTTACAGAGATTATAGTTCGATCCCCTCTAACGCCGGAACCGGGAACCCTACCGCCGACGACCTCCTCCCCCTCGCTTGGCGAATCCTAACAGCCTTCTTGGAGTAGTATATGTGATAACTAAATGAGCTCTAGGTGATAAGGATTTACACACTCTATTTGTTAGGATTTGTAGCAGTATATGTATTGCTTTCTATACTGAGGTAACTTATGACAAATAAACTTGTATATTGTATATCATCAGCAGTTCAGTTCCACACTGTCCAATGAACTTGTTCTTTTTTCACTGAAATGGTGACTTGGAATTTTTTTTTTGGTTAGAATGCTACCTAAATTTGTATAAGCTCCATCACATAGAATAATTATTGGACTAATTTATCTATAACGGAACGACCCCCTTAATGATTTACATTTTTATTTCATTAAAAGAAGAGCATCTAAGCCTCTTGTAACTTATTATGGAGGTAAGGCCTCGTTTGAAACAATTTTTTTTCTCTGTTTCCTATGTTTTTTCTGTAAAAATAAATTGATTTCTATGAAAATCTTTACAGCTCCTATGAAACAAAGGAATAATCTATGGTATTTTTGGATGGGAACGTATCTAGTGCAAGATGATTTGTTAGAAATTTATTATTTTTATATCTCACAAACGAAGTCGAGTTTGGATAAGATATTTTACAAGGTTGTGTATCATCATATCGTCTATATATGTGATTTTTTTAGTGAATTTAAATGACTTTTTTTGCCCTGGTTTGCACAGGTTTTCATGGAAAGTTGGTTTGCACTAGATATGTTCCCTTGTTGGATCTCATTATAGTAATCCAGATTACAGACGAGATTATAATAATATAGATTTTTCTGATCCCTAGATTATAGAGGTGGCTTATTGTTAGTTGGAGTACAAATAACTTATAATATCAGAAAAGGCTTGTTGGAGAGAGATGGCAGGCTTTGTAGTCTGGTGATTGGGTTATTATAGTCCAACCTTTAATCTAGGATGTTTTGATAAATTTCATATTATATTATCTGGATAAGCTCCATCACATAGATTCCTATAGTCTAGTTGGGACCTAGACACCCCTTTCCTTATTATGGAGGTAAGGCCTCTTGAAACTGTCCAATTTTTTTTTTTTTCCTTGTTTAGATGAAAAGTGTTGGAAAAAGTTATAATCTATGGTATTTTTTGGATGGGAACGCATTTAGTTTGTATTTGGTAAATATTGTTTTAATCTCATTAACCCAACTAGGATTAAAAGATTAGTTTTACAAGTGATTTACAACAAAACTATGTAATTTTTTAGTGTTTTTTTTTTACAGGACACTAACATTTAATTGCTCCATATATAATCCAGATTACAGGGTAGAAATTGATTTTTCTGATGATTATAGAGAGGCTTATTGTTAGTTGGAAAAAATAACTTATAATATCAGAAAAGGCTTTTGGAGAGAGATGGCAGGCTTTGTAGTTTGCATTATAGTCCAACTTTAATCTAGGATGTTTTGATAAATTTCATATTATATTATCTGATTCCTAAGTCTTTAGTTTACAGTCTGTTTAGTTTAAATAGTATTTTTTTTTTAAAAAAAAAATCAACTGTTTTAGCTTATCGGTACAAGTCCTGCAGAACAGGTTCTTCTCACATCAACATAATCAACCCCTTACTCTTCAAGCTCATCCTGCAAGAAATGCATTTCTCAGATCAGCATAATCTACCCTGCAGCACTGCGTCAACTCTGGGCCATCCGTTTACATAGATACATTGAAAGTAACTGCTGGCAGCTGAGCAAGTTTTAAAAAGAACTAATCTGAGTAGACTCGTCGGTACCGAATATATCAATTCTGCCATGAGATCAAAAAAAAAAAAATTCTGCCATGGGGGGCCTCGGGCATATTAAAAAACTGCGACATGTCAAACGCTTATGAACATCGCAAGTTTGCGACACCATTTACATGTGCCAAGCACGGTTCTCTCCCCTTATTTATCCATAAATGAGACAGAGCTACCCCTGGCTTCAACAGAGACCAAAGAGCAGAGCATGAAAAGAACAATAATGTTGTAAGTATGCAATGACACACAAATTAGTCTGGTTTCTTTGGATAACCCTTCTACATTGTTTCTATTGGGCACAGTATTTACACAAGGACAAGCTACCCTTTCTAGGGAAAGCAGATCTCAGGAAGACGAGCCTTGCCCCGGGGCTTGTCCTGGAGCTGCTGGGACCAGTAGGCCTGCGCTGCGAGGACACGGTCCAGAAGTTCTTGCGGAACTGGCAGACCTCTTCGCTGTTGCGGGGATATACTTGCAGTGTGAACCAAGGTCTTCCACTTGTCCTGGTTCATCAATCAAGTATTTCAAAGTATGTTCGAAAACCAGAGATACTAAACAGAGAGAAATGTAAGGTGGCTATGGCAGAGCACTAGATCACCAATATAGCATTGAAATCGAACAGAATGACACTACTGACGGCTGGTTTTGTTGGCCTTTTAATTGCAACTCAAAATTAAAGTACAAAAATGCAAGTTTATGTTTAAGAAAAAATCACCTTAAGGTCGACATAGGTCCTGTGGTCTATATTGTCAAAGGCAAGCGTTTTAACAGCTCTCCACCTGAACAAAACAACACCAGGAGGAAAACATGAGCCAACATGTGATCTGAAATAAACTTTCATCAACTGAAACAAATTCAATGGGCACAGACACAGACCTTCCCGTCCCAAGCTGTTCAACTGCTTCCACCAGCGCCTCAACCTCACCAACAGTGAAGGGCCTCCTTATGCGCCTTTGCCCGATTTCAGATCGCTTGGACTTACAAAGGGGCACAATGGCTAGAGCACCTATGTCTGAAGGTGCAGGTGAAATAGGGATGATGGCTTGGGAGCTTGCTGATGTGTCTTGTGAAGCCATCTCAACAGGACAATGAACAGAGTACAGATCAGAGAGAGAGCGGCTTCGATAAGGCGCTTTAGACCACTGGTTGTCATCTCCGACATCAGCTTCAGGAAAAGGTTCTTCACACTTCATCCTGGAAATTGTGGGACAGTTAAGCTGCATCCTGTCAACATCTTCCAATCATTACAAATAAGAGAACTGTACTTTAAGTCACCTACCTTGCTAATGGCTCCACTATATCTGCAGTGAGGAAATCCATCTGTTCTGGTATACTGACTCCAGAGGCAGACGCTCGCTCACGTTGGCATTGCAACGTGAAGTCTATGTTATTTAGTTTTTTATCATGGCATATCCCAGCTTGACGAAGTGTCTTGTTGTCGTCTTGGATATCCTTTCCTTGAAGAAGAACACCAACGCGTAGGCCGCCTTCCATTATAGTATTGACAACATCCATAACAGTTCTCTATAGACATAGATGGACTACAAAATGTTACTGGGAAATACTTACAATAAAAAATATTTATATGCTCTGTGTAGGTACCAGTAAAACTATTGTGAAGACTCATTATTCAACTTGTATGCCAATCTAGTGTTTACCTTCAGTGATCCAATTGTTGCATTTTCTGGAACGTTAATGAACAATTCTGGGATGTTGAATGACTTGATTCTCAGCTTAACTGAAAAGATGAAAACAAAAATGATAAGCAATGGATTCAACAGCAACGAACATAACACTACAGTATCCAAGAATACCATGGTAGTTCTCAGATTCACACGATTTATTTTTGCCTCCCATAGCAAACGATGTCCCGCTAGCTGAAATGGCAAGCAACATTTTCTTGTAGTGAGAGAATTAAAACAAGGACTGAGACCATCAATGCCATGTGGAAGATTGGGTAATGTGATTTAATTTAACAGTACAAAATACCTTCAGTTAGCATCTCTTTAGCAAAAGATGTTGTATGATGTACTAGCTTTTTCTTCTTGAAAATCGTCCTTTGCACCTTTTGACGTGTGGTGGATATCTTTTTCCCACATAAGTTTAGCTTGCTACCTAGTTGATTAAGACAATCGGTAGCCCTTGATTAGTCCAATTCCTGGATTGGCTAGTTACCATGAAAGTAGACAGAAGCAAATGGAAATGTGGTTGTCTTTATAGCAGCTATGGGTCATTTAGTAGTGTAGATAAAAACAAACATTAACACTGGGATTGGCATACCTTTGTTTGACAACCCTCCACAGATCTTTTTTGAAGGAATCCGTCCACAGATCTTATTACGTGCGGCCTTCCTTACCTTGGAGGCAAGCAATTTCCTTATCCTATGGTTACCTAGATATTGTGGTTTGCAACCCTTATTTTCTATGGTGCTTGGATGCGTGCACCCAGAAGAATTTTCATCATCATCCCTATCAGCAGTATATTGCACTTCACCCCGATACAAGGAAGAGGTTTGATGTTCCTTGTCATGGCTGCTCTGAGGAACACACGAGCTACTGTCAGAACTAACCAAAGCTGGAGGTTTGCCATCTACATCCACAGAGTCAAATATACCGTAAGCCACAGAATGCCCATCTGCTTGTCTTCTGATCACTTTAGGTTCAGCTTGCTGCACTAGTTCAGGCTCTGCTGATCTTGAGGATCCTGGATGGTGTATTCCATAAGATCCACTCTCAGGAATTTTTGCTAACATATTTGATTTCATTGCTAGTGACTCTGATACTGATACAGCTTCATTTCTTGTCGACGAGTTTTCTGCCAAGCAGTTGTTAGCTTGCCTAGGAAAGGCACTGGCACTACCAGAACCCACATCTTTCTCCGTAACCACATCATTTAGAGGCAGAATTTCATCAAACTGTTCTTCCTTAACTGATTTCCTTCTTTTAGCTTTTGCTGCATTGTTGTTAGGGACATTTGATGAATTGTCCTGATCTGCTAATAAGTTTCCTGCCACAGTTGCGAGCAAATCAAATGCACACATATCATCATCATCATCATCTTTCTTTCTTCTGGTAGAGCGTTTTCCCTGCATTACAATTGATTGTTAATATGGATTCAATGGGCAAATTGTGGTTAAAGAAAAACACCTAATCAAAAGAAAATGTACCCGAGCTGAGTTTGGAACACGTGGCATAGTTGGAATTCGACGGCCACGGTCAAGGTTCCAACAAGCGGCACTAAGCGCACGCTTCCGCGCTAAGCGGACAGGTAACCCTTCGGTTTGGAGCATACCCAGCGGCTGATGGCTCCAGCCTTGGCGAGGGGCGGGAAGGGGGGCCGCTGACGCCGTCGCCGAGCTTGGGACTGCCCCGGCGACCGACGAACCTCCTCAAAACGCGCTGCCAGAGAGCTGCGGGAGATGGAGGAGCTGAAAAAAGTAGATCTCACCAGCTCCTTCTCCCTTCTCACGCGGATGGACGCTGCTGCGCCTGGATCCACGCGCTGCGGCTCCTCCTCCCTACTCACGCGCGTAGCCGGCGACGGAGAAGAAGCCCGGCGGCCAAGAACGACGGAGGGAGGCAGGGGGCTGCGATGAGAGGCGATACGGCGCCGGAGACAGGGCGGAGCGGAGGAGGCGGATGCGCCGCGACGGGAGGTGTGGGGGCGGTGGTGGTAGTCCGAGCGGAGGTGCGCGGCGGAGAAGCAAGAAGAGTTCGGTGCGCCGCGGGATCCCCGGTCTCCCCACTCCCGAGAGGGATGAGGGATGGGCTAAGGAAAGAACAAAAGTAACAAGGGTTTTGCGTTGCAATTGGAAAAAAAGAACTAAATACTTATTATTAAAAATAACAATAAGAATGGTACATATCTATTTATATTTTATAATTTCTATTAAATTAAAAAGATATAATTTATTTAATGATATCATAATATTCATAATATAAGTTCATATTGGCTATTGTATGACGATGCCATTTTAAATCTGCATCACATTTAAAATAAATATTGAAACAATTTTTTTTTTTTCTTTACAGAGCACAGAGATATTTTCATATTATTTATGATAGCTAAATATCATGTTGCATGACTTTCTTTGTGGACCCATAATCAAAGAATTGGTCCATTGTTGATGATTATAACAGAAGATATCTCTTAACTTTCACATGGTAACTCTCATTAGGATTTATACCACTACATATATATAAAATTAAAAACAAATTTAATTAGACAGGACAACAATTTGGTCAAGATTTTAGTTCACAGTTTGATTTGTTAGACCAAAAGATAATCTAGTTATTCTAAAATAAATTTTTTAACATCTTAGTGGTGGAAATGTTTGTTTTTATGAATAAGGTCAAGAGTTCACTGATCCATAATGTTATATTTGTAGAAAATAGAAGTCTACACAACACATCATCTTATTGGATGGTCCAATAGTACACGTCAAATAATTTGACAGCATGCAATGACACCTGTAACGTGCAGGATGTTGTGTTGTCCATCCTTTACCTATTACCTATTGTTCACCACTCTTGTCACTTACAAATACTCCCTCCGTCCCATGGAGAATATCATTAAAAATCATACCCTTCCCACAACACACGGTCTTCAAGTGACAAACTCCATGAGACCATGAGACAGAGAGAGAGTAGCCCACTAGCCTCACCTTCCTCCTCTACCCTCGTTCTCACATACAAACACAGAGCAACAAGAGAGCAGTAGGACCTCACCATGTTGGAGAAGCAAGCCGACAGTGACTCCCGCCCCCCCCCCCCGCCCCTGCCCTGCCAGAGTTCGGATAAGACTCCCCCAAGCTGCTGCTTCCTCCTCATGCTTTCATGGAGGCCCCAAGCTTTTTCTTCTTAATACTATTGTTTTGTAAATATAGGAATAAATTCAAATATTATAGTCAATGGTCATATTCCTATATGCCATGTCATCATCAGCCCTAGGACAGGAATGGGGGATGATCTTACATAGATATAAATATAATTATCTCTACAAAGTTCATGCAGGACTAAATATTATTGCACCTAACATTTATTACGTGCCTTGGAATTTATTTGATTTTTTTGCAAAAAGAATTTATTTGATTTAACTAAATATAAAATAGGCCAAGCCCATTTAAATCCCATGGTTAGTACTCTTTGTTATAAATTTTGTCAAATTTAAGTTAGTTTGATTTATGATAAACTAAAAGCCCTTATATATCAGGATGAAAGGTGGTATGCATCAACATTTCAACCACCAATCAGTTCTAGGCTGGTATAGCGATCCTTCGATTTTGGTTTAGTTGTCATCCATAACTAATTCATGATCAATTGTTTCACTTAGCAATGCTAAATTATTTGTTTGAGATCCATCCCAAGCAACAAGCGTTGAATTGCCTGCAGCTAATGCAAATATTTTGGTGGAGTGATTACAGCAAAACAAAGGGAAGGTATACTTGACCTCAAAGCGCTCGCTTTCTAGTATAAACAGCCGGAAGAAGCGCGAGAGGCTCTAGGCAGTATGTGGACATGGCGTGCCAATCTCACTGCTCATTATGGCATCCTGCTTTTTAGTTGCATCAACCAAATTGACCCAAGGGATGACGTGCCAACTACTTCCAAGGAAAACAACGACATCACTATGCAGACATGATGCATTTCATAGGAGTATAATTCTGTACATGTCCACACTGCCACATCGTCTCTAGTTTCAATCTATCGCAAGCCTATATTTATAAGCCCAGGAAGCACATTGTATTGGTTTGATCCCGGCAATGGTCTCTAGACCAAGTCCGCACGGGACAACTCCCGATTTAGTTGACCCTAAAAATGCTAACGCATTGAAGAATTGAATCCTACCTAAAAACTCTCATCTCTCAAGCTCAAATCGCATAATCCTCAAAGTCGACCACAGAATGGATGAGCCATTTCTCTTAATGCAAAATGTATTTAAAAAGAGAGAAGAAACGAGTGTTATCTAGATGAAACTCTCTTGATACGAATACCAACTCTCTATGAGTATAAAATAAATATCTATATATGAAAATATACAATGAAACCCTATTTCTCAATGGAGAGTTTTATTTCATACACGTCACATGGCAGTTTTGAAAATAAGGCTATGAAACTCCCCACTAAAACTGACCTAAGAGGATGTTAAAACTTAAAAGTCACTGTTTTCAAGAACTCTTTTGTATTGGAAATGTTGCGCTTACAAAACTTATTTCGTCACATAAAATTTGTATTTTATCTTTTTTTATTAATACTATGTCATATCAATTTAATATCAACTTATTTAATATCCGTGAAACTTTCATGAAACTTATATTGAGATTGGCCTAAAAAACAAGAGAATAATCTAACCTACCGAGCAAGCTCATGGTTTTCTTGAGACAATGTGCACTATGATCCAGTTCCTCCTCGTCAAGATCCTGTGAAGTGGCTTCCCCAGACGTGGCTTCTACCTCAGATGTTTCTGCTTCCTCGCGCTGGGTCTCGCCGGCCGGCAAGAAGTACCACACGGGGCTCGACATGCCTCCGGTCGTCGCCGCTGGCCACCGGACGGAGGCTCCGGTTGCCATGCTGTAGACCACAGCCTCGTAGTCTCCCCCGCGCGGGCCGTCCCAGTAGTAAACGCTGTTTCCGCTGATGACACCCTCGCCGCGCGCCACCGCTGCGCCGTTCATGCCGACGAACAGCGCGTTGCCTCTCAGATCCTTGGCCTGGACCACGCTCCAGCACGGGCTGCGTGGCCAGTTCCCGGGATCGAACCTGAGAACGAAGACGTCGCCCTCGAAGATGTGGATCCACCGCCGGGCTGCCCCCGTCGGCGCTTCGATGGCCGCGTTGCCAGCGCCGGTGGGCCGCCTCCATACCTGGTAGAGCACGCCGTCGCAGAGCACCAGGTTCTTGGCGTCCGTGAACTCGGAGATAGTGTCGTACGGCGAAGGGAAGGCGACGGCGCCGAGGGGCAGTTTGGGCAGTGCGCCCACCTCCATGGGTGGCATCCGGCGGCGGCAGGAGCGGTGGCGGCGGTTGAGGTGGAGCACGTGCACCTGGCCGTCCTTGGCGAGGCAGTAGACCTTGCCGTCGTCGTGGCTGTACGCCACGTCGACGAGGACGACGTCCCTGTCCATGAGCGGGTCCGTGTCCTCGGTGTGCGACCAGCCGTCGAACGCCCGCTGCACGGCGACCTTGTTGGGCCGGCACAGGCTCACTGCGGTGAAGTCGAGCGGCGTCGGGTTCGGCGAGAAGACGATCTTGGGCGCGCGCTCGTGCGCGGGCTCGTAGAGCTCCGGGTCCAGCGGGATCTCCTCGCCCGTGAACGGGTTGAACAGCAGCGGGCCCGCGGGCGCCTCGGCGTCGCCCGCGACGAGGGCGAGCCAGCCGTCGCGCGAGGCGCCGACGCAGCGGCAGCGGGCGGCGGCGCCGACCGGGCCGGTCGGCCGGTGCAGCAGGTCGTCGCCGCCGTGCAGGAGCCTGGCCCAGCGCCGCGCGTGGTGGGAGCAGGCCGCGAGCGACACGGGGTGGCCCGCGGCGTCGTCGGCGGGGAGCACGGCGAGGGGCCGCGAGAGCGGCGGCGGGAGCGCGGGCGCCACGCGCCGCAGACGGCGCGGCAGGAGGCGTACTCCCTGAGCCCGCAGCACGCGGCGATGCTGGAGACGAGGCCGGCGTCCAGGTCCGCCCACGGCCGGATGGGAGCTGAGGCGGCAGGCATGTTGACGCTGCCGCCGCTTTCATCGGACTTGAGCGTAGAGAAGAAGAGTTGTCGAAGGAGACGTTGGCATCCAAGGTAGCAGCAGCGTGCATATATGCAGGCATACAATACAACACACGTAGAGGCGTAGAGCTACCTGACGGGTCTCCTTGGTGCTTTGTAATTGACTTGTTCGTGTACTGCTAGAGCTGTCCAGCGTATAAACGGAAGTTCATACACTTCTTCTGTGTATGCTAGAGCTGTCCAGCGTATAAACGGAAGTTCATACACTTCTTCTGTGTATATATACATACCTGATAGAACCTTATTCGTGTCAGCGTGCGTAAATACTATTTATTACGTTTTTGTACGTATCTCTCCTGGACTTCAGAACCTGCATGATGCTACTGTAGTAGATTTTGTGATTCTGGCAAGTTTTCTGAGACGGCGCATGTTGGGCTCAAACACCATTGCTGGCTAGCCCGACTCGTACAATTCTCGTCCCCTACCGCGCGCCCACGTTACCGCTCGGCCCACGCTCGTTACCAGTTTTTCCAGGCGATCCCGTACCTACGACGAACCAGGGTAACGGTTACTTTTGTCAGAAAAATTGAAAAAA
>JADLZL010000786.1:0-68343 GCA_015844335.1 Chrysopogon serrulatus | reverse complement strand
TGAGCCTCTAATAAACACGAGAAATAGATGAATAAACTGAAGATACATGGTATCATCATTTAGAATTAATTGGTTTCTAAACCAAACACCCTCTGCGTATGTAACCCAAGAAAACTGCACTAACTAAACTTAGATACATATATAACCAAATGGCTAAGATTGTGCTATGATGTGAAAACTTACGGGTTTACAATGGTGATATTGCTTGACTATTCTGGTATGCTAGAAGTAGAAACTTGTTTTTGTGATGACTATTTGTAATATAATAAATCATGCACTCTTGCTTCTAGTTCTAGTTTTGACAACAACTAGATTGCTACTAGACAAATATTCTTAGATGTTCGCGGTATAGTGTGATGAATACCACCATAATAATGCAATAACCTTACTGGTAGGAAGTAGCGAGTTAATATGTACACAAAAGCCATCAGATCTTAGCTATACGTTTGATGTCATCTGATTTAGAATTTACTGTGTAGGTATTCTCCCACACGTTTTCCTGAAAGGTTTGACTAAAATGAACACTAGACTTAACCAAATACGACAAAACAATATGTATATTTGAAAGACCGCGGTCTTGGATGCGGGAGAGTTTCTCCGCCTTCATGTTACAATGACCGAAAGAGTTGAAATCAGAGAAACGACAAATCTTGGCTTCTTCCGCCACCACAATAATTTAGAGGGTAGTTAAAAGTGGCTCTACTCTTTCCATATTTTTATAGCTATTATTATTTATTATTAGTATATCGTTACATAAATTATTGAATTTATTTTTATAGTAAACTTGTTTAAAACATTAATTGTTTTGTAGTAGGAGTTTGAAGGGCCGCGCCAAACGATCTCCAGATGTGTTTTCGCAACAGCTTCGATTTTGATTTGAATTATGACTGGAGATGGGCCTCTGACAGACGCGTACCTTGAGACCTTCCTTTCTGTTTTCCTGCCAATTCCTTTCATCACCAGATATTTTAAAAACCGAAACCGCCGTAGGAGAGGTGCTGTTCACCGGAGTGCACAACCGCAGCCAAAACAGCCGAGCACAGCAACGCGGAAGACCCGGCCCCAGCGCTGGCGGAGAGGAGACCCACCCCCGCACCTACCCCACCCCGGAGCTTCGATTTCTTTTGTCTGCTTCCTTTGCGCATCCGCACACCTGACGATGAAGACCGGAGCAGAGAAGCGCGCCTGCCTGACCTCCTCCTGCCCCATCATTTTCATCCCACGCCTATAAGTATCCATCCGCTCCTCCGTCCCCCCCTCCACCTCCTTTCCCCCGCCTCTCCGCCGCTTCTTCCGCGTGCGGCGTGCGCCCCGCCGCCCTCTTCCCCCGGCTCCGTGTCTGTTTCTCTTCTCTTCTCTTCTTCTCCGCCAAGAGAGACTGCGAGAGAGAAAAACCCCCACAGAAAACCCAGGGCGAGGAAGAGGCTGAGGCCGATCGTGTGGAGCTTGAGGCAGACGATCTCGATGTCGCCACCGAGGAACGGCGCCATCTCGCTCGCCTACGCGCCGCCGTCCATGATGCTGGGGGCGGGCGCCCTGACGAACCCGCCGCTCCTTCCCTTCGGCGGCTTCACGGATGAGGACTTCCTCGCCGCCGACGCCGCTCTCCTTGGCGGGGCCGCTGCCGCCGACCAGACCCTCCTCCTGCTGCCCTCCTCGTGCCCCGGGACGAACGGCGGCGGCGGCGCCCAGGGCCTCGGAGCCCTGGCGTGTGATGAGGTCACGACCGCCGTCGCCGGACCCTTCTCGCTCGCGGGCCAGCCTGCGCCGCCTGGGCAGGTTCCGTGGGAGGTGGCGACTGCCATCGCCGCGGACTCCAACAACAGCATCACCTTCTCTCGCGCACGCGAGCCTGCGCTTTCGTCACCGCCGCCGTCCCCGGCGCTGCCGCTCGTGCAGACCGCCTCCCACAGGACCTCCATCTACCGCGGCGTGACCAGGTATACCAGCGTGCGTGTGCACCCGTCGCAGATAGTAGATGGTGGAGTGTTATTAGTGAGAGTAAGCGTGGTTAGGGAGTGTAATTAACGGCTATATATATCACGTGATTAACCGTCCGCGCACGTGTGGGCCAGGCACAGGTGGACGGGGCGGTACGAGGCGCACCTGTGGGACAACACGTGCCGTAAGGAAGGCCAGAAGCGTAAGGGGCGCCAAGGTAATTAGCCCCGTCGTCGTCAACCATTCCTGATTTTTCTTCCTCTAATAATCATCCTCTCTGGATATAGTTTTTTCGTTTATGAGACGGTGATTACCGCGGCCGGGGTGGCTGGCTGCGCGGGTGCAGTGACAGTGCTGGGCCGGGCCAGGACGGGACGGGACGGGACGGGCGGGATTTCTCTTGTTGGATCTTTTCTGTACGGGACAAAGAGGGTTTTGATGGGGGATCCCGTTTTGAAGGGACGCCGCCGTCTCAGGAAAGGATGAAGTGACCAGCATCCCTGCGCCCGCAAAGCCTCATGATGACCACAGGAGACCATACCACTCGCGCACAGTTCCCGGATTCTCTGCGGAGCCGGGGCCTCCCCTTTTGAGACTTTTGACCGTGCAGTGTGGGATTCTCTGCGGAGCCAAAATTCCCCTTCACTTGGCCTCCCCATTTGAGACTTTTTTGCCAACTAGTTTTGACCGTGCAGTGTGGTAGTAGGTGTTGTTAGGCACAGATATGCCTGTTTTTGTTTCTCCTGTGCCTAAACATCGGGGTAAATCGGTTTAGTTGCGGGGTTTATGAGTGAGTCCTTCCTAAAATGTTGGCTGGTAGTAATCTCCTGGCGTCGGAATCAGCCTGCCGCGGGCGTGGGCGATCGAGTTCGTACATGCCAGTTCAACTTGCCAGGGTCAGATATGCAGCTTTTTCTTTTTGCACTTTAAGTTTTTGGCTCATGCGTCTTTCTTCGACGCCAAGTTTCCCGTTCTGTTTTGGCCGGCCGCCCGGCCCGGCCTTACGTGGACAGGATTTTGATTTTGAAAATGGAAATGCCTGGTCACTTTGTAACGCCAGCTGGAGTGCCGCCAATATTCGCCCGCAGCGTGTTTTTCAGTTGGTGTTCACGGAGGCCTTGTGCCTGTTGTTGGCCTGTTGGATAAGGCTGATGATAGGCACGCAAAACTACCTTGTCAGCCGTGTGTTTATGGAAAAAAAAAAAGGTGGATAGGGACCGTCCACACCCGGCCGCCGTACGGACGTCCCCTCACATTTCTATGCGTGGACAAGTTTTGAGTCCGCCTCCGTGCGCTGTCTCGCGAGTCCTTGCGCTAGTTCCGATCGACCACGGGCTAAGTTGCTTGGGCTCGCAAAGTCACAGGCTCGCAATCGCAGAGAAAAGGAGCTAACTCCCACTTTAGCTTCGAAGACGAGTAAAGAGCTGCCATGAGTTAAAAGTTTTTCATTTTAATTTTTTTAATTGAAATTGAATTTTTAAGTGTCTACTCCCTCGGTCCCACAAAGAGTAGTTTTTAAATTTGACATTCAATGGCCCCTTTCCAAATTACATGCCATTTTGTCTTTTCTAGATACCCCTTTTAAATATAGGCCATGCCTAAATATAATAAAAGTTATGTATCTAGAAAAGATAAAATGACTTATAATCTCAATAAAGGGAGTAGATTTTAATAATTTTTTCGTTCAAAATTGTAGAAATTTTTAGTTAGTACAAAACTGAAGTAACACGTGTGAGCAGATACTTCCCTTGACGGTTCATTTATTATTCGGACCTGGAAAGCATGAATTAACACCATGGACTGTCATGTGCATGCTGGAATGTTGGCATTCAAGTCAGGAATCTGATGGAGCATGTACGTCCGTACTCCTACATTTGGGCTGTTGGCCCAGCATGACTTTTGTCATTGCACTAGACATGCATTACATGGTTCTCTTGCTCTTAATTATGCCTACTTGATACAGCTTTTTTTAAAAATAAAATTGCTAATTTGCATTCATGGATGACAACATTTGGTCCTGTGAGTATCTGCTCATTTAGGCTAAGGCTCTATATATGAATCAATATTGTGAAGTACTCCCTCCATTCCAAATTATAGTCACTTTAGCTTTGCCCTAAGTCAAACATATCTAAATTTGATCAAGCTTTTAGAAGAAAAATATCAAGAAATCCCATAGTGGATTTAATGAAACTAACGTGATGTTGTTGATGTTGGTGCATTATTCTATAAAACTTGGTCAAATTAAAGAAATTTGACTTAAGGAGTTAGGACAAAAGATAAAGAGACTATAAAATGGAATAGAGGGAATAGTTCATACTTTTCAGCTTTGCAACTCTGTATTTTCTGTTCTCTTTTCGTTCTAATTAACTTACTGTGGTTTCATAAACGTAAACTAACTGTGGTTTCTCATGTCTACTATGTTTATATCCATTCTCCTTCCGACTATATGTGGATTTTCTGCAGTTTATTTGGGTAAGAACAGTTACCTCCAATCTTCTGTTCCTAATAAGTATACCTTTTAGCATATTGTTAACTAGAAGCTAAAAATACCTGTGTTGCAGGTGGCTACGACAAAGAAGATAAGGCTGCTAGGGCATATGATATTGCTGCTCTGAAGTATTGGGGTGATAATGCTACTACTAACTTCCCTGTAAGTGTTGTATTTCTCTTCATTTCTGAGCAGTCAACACATCAGTTTTTCCAGTGTCATGAATGTGAGTTGCGTATCAGTAAATTACAAAGCAAGCATCACGGTTCAGTTTGGATATTGCACATAACAAGGCATCCCTGGTGTGTTATGTCAAGAATGTACAGGCATGCATTGAAAACCATCACATTTCACCTTTTCTTTCGCAAAAAAAAGGAGCATAAAATTTCTTGTTTCAGCATGCAGGTCATGACTTTCTTGTTTGCACTCTGAAAATCAACTCAGTTGTTTAGCAACATTATGATTACATTTACCATCTAATCTAATTTTTCCAAAATCAGATTCCTACACCAATCCTTGTTCCATTTTGAACCTCATATGCTGGCTGTGAATTGGGCATAGACATATATCATATGTTCTTTCTCCATTTTATAACACAAACATAAATTTGTAGATGTACAGTGTACTCACATCTTTGCTCATGACATAATATTTTGCAGAGAGAGAACTACATCAGAGAGATTCAGGATATGCAGAACATGAACAGGCGTGATGTTGTAGCCTCACTGAGGAGGTATTCCCTTTTATAATTTATACTGCCAACTACGCAATGTCCATCAGTCCATGGCTGCTTCCATGCGTGCTTACAAATTCAACTTGTCAATATTCAGGAAGAGTAGTGGCTTTTCTAGAGGAGCATCAATCTACAGAGGAGTAACAAGGTAAGTTTCAGTTACAGGAGGTCATCATTGATCGATATCATTTTTGGCAGTATTTTCACTTGGTTTGATTTTGTCAGGCACCACCAACATGGACGCTGGCAGGCAAGAATCGGCCGTGTTGCAGGAAACAAGGATCTGTATCTTGGGACTTTCGGTAAGGGCCTGTAACTTTGATGTCTCATACCAAAGATCCTCAATGAATTTAGACTCTGTTGTTTTAATCAGAGCTTGGCATGGACGTACCCGTATGTATGGGGGTATGGACTTCCGTATAGCAGTATAGGGGAACTATGGTCATATTCTTATGGCTTTCTTCAAAATAAATAGCACATGTTTCATTATGCAAACGCAATGACTATTTTTTATGAGTGATTTGGTCTTGTCATGACATCTGGACTAATAATAACATAAACCCTGCTCCTTGCAGCAACCGAACAAGAGGCTGCAGAGGCGTACGACATCGCGGCACTGAAGTTCAGGGGCGAGAACGCCGTGACCAACTTCGAGCCCAGCCGGTACAATCTGCTAGCAATCGCTCAACGAGAAATCCCCATCCTGGGGAAGAAGCTGATTCAGAAGCCAGCTGCGGAGGCAGAAGACCAGGCCGCTCTCAGTGCTCCTTCATTCTCCCAGTCCCAGCAGTCGAGCAACAGCCTGCCACCACCGTCTTTCCTCGCCAACCTCCTGCAGCCGCTGCCGTCTCAGGCCTCACAAGCTCAGCCTCCGCTGAGTTACAACAACAACTTCGGGTTCGGCGATCCCAGCATCTACTGGCCCCGCCCCTGCGGTGACCCAGAGCAGAAGGTGCAGCTTGGCAGCAGACTGGAAATCGTGAACGGTCTCGTGCAGCTGGCCAACTCTGCTGCGAACTGACAGTGCTACCTGAAATACCGGTATTTTGCGTGGAAGCAGTGAGGAGGAACTGACGTTTTGCTTGGGTGGCTTGGGGGTACGTTCATGGAACTGATAGCCTGAAGATAGCGGGGTATGACATACATTATGCCGTTTGTTTATCGTATTTTGGTGTACAAAGGCATCCAGGAGTTAAGCTAAGCTAAGCTAGATGCTGTTAGCGGAAACAACATTGGGTGTGTGGCTCTAAGGCATTCACCACAGACGAAATGCTAGATTTTTAATCAATGGCAAACAACACTTAATGTGTGTGTGGTCTCTAACGTAATGGCTTTAAGGCATTCACCTCTCACTGATTTTACTATGCACACAAGTGTATATCTAGAACGGAGTAGATTGTTAATCGATGGGTCCTTTTCGAACACGAAGCGTTAGCTGTTATTATGACATTGTTCTGATGTTCCACTATTAGTGACAAAGGGTATCGATACTAACAACAATCCTCGTAGTGGCAAGCTCAAGGTTGCACCGGCTGCGCAACAGATGGAAATACACTGCACATCGTCTGGCATCGTCTGGCCGTCTGCATTCCATGATGATGCGCTCCCACAGATAGCACTACCATGGGCCTCTATGGCCACAACAGGCAATGAACTCCAACTAGCATTGAATATTTCGTCACCATAGATTATAATAACGTCAAAACAAACTTTGTTCAGGGCATCTAGTATTCATGGACAGCAAATTTACTGTGTCGAATCAGAGTTCAAATTCCCTCTTTGATGGTATTCGCCAGAAATTTATTCTGCACGGAACAACCACATTGCTGGCAAATGACACAAGAAACTAGTCCCTACTCAACGCAGCAAAATGTGAAATGACATAACCGGAAAGAGTCCACATCTTTACGCCTTCACTTGAGGAGGAGCATCGCCTTGGAGAGCGGGATCAGATTTGACAGCATCCAGTGTCTTGAAGAACTCCTCAGGAAGAGCAACAGGCCGGTGCTGAGGAACATGCTTAGGAATTGGGGTGTCGTCTTCGATCACCTCACATTCATAGTCATCAGGAACACCCCATGGATCCCATTCTGCCATTCATTCAGACACATAATCACAGTAAAACAAACCGAAGCACAAAGTTTTACATCAGCTAACAAATACACAGAAATATATAAATGCAGGAATTGAAAGCCTAGAACATCAGTTTGCAGACACGCAGCATTGCAATAATACTGTAGCATCAGAACGTGTGAATAATCAAAAGGAATAGATAAGAAGTAAACTGGTGTCAGTGTTGGCCACCCAGCATAATAGTAACAATAACTTGCAAGTGATAAGTTGAAGGTATCCTCAAACCCATGCACTCAACAGAATTTCTGAAACTAAAAAGTATGTTCTACAATTATCACACTGACATAAAAGTAAAATTCTGCAGCTACATGTACATGGCAAAGCATATATGAAGAAACTGTTGAAGTATAAGGTATTCGCAGTGGTGTATTACTATTACCAGCTTGATTTGCATTCTTGCTAATGCTAAAAAAACTAAAAGCAGAATAAGAAATAAGATTAAAGGGCACACACAATATTTGGGATTTATTTCAGTTACACAGACAGACGAACTTAAACCATTACATTTTTTTTGTCAAAAGATAAGAACATGGCAGACTGTCACCTTCATCAGAACTAACACAAAATAAGAGGTTAAAAGTTGCACAATAAACGTAGTGGTATAGTACAAAGGATACAGTGTGATATATCAGATGCTAAGGCATCAGTTTGATACACTGCTCCTAATGGGAGGAAACAGGCAGTATAGGTGGCCATTTCCGGATGCAGCATGCACAATAGGACCAGAACTCCAGAAGCAAACAAGATTTAAACATTCTAGTCACCAGTAGTGTTTTCAAGTATTTCCAGATGCAGCATGCACAATAGGACCAGAAGCAAACAAGATTTAAACACTCTAGTCACCAGTAGTGTTTTCAAGTGCTGATCACTGACCAGTCCATAAAAAGTTCACTATCATTTTGCTAGAGCCACAGATTAAATGAGCAATATTAAGGAGAGTTCTAGGGATAATAAGGTAACCTCACACCAACCTCCCATCGATCTACAATTCCAATGACCATGCAAAAATTTCCAATCATAACACCAACTATTATCAAACGATAGCATTTTTCCTAGATGAGCTAACCTATTACCGTATTATGTGTATGTGTATTGTACTATCAATGTCCCCAAATCAGTGAAGACACCTATATCACATAAAATTTACACATCAAATATATCAATTACCCTAACTTCTGCCTACGGATCAGAAAACCATAAAAATGGAATAAACTGTACAGATAACGAGGGTGACGGCAAGCCGAAGGTAGCCAAGAATCACATACCAATCATTTTGGCGATGAGCTTGAGCTCGTCCTCGGCCTCCTCGATGAGCTCCTCGACCTGCCCGCATCCGATTCGGTCCTCGATGCGCTTCCAGTCGTCTTCCTCCTGGCAGATCTGGAGGCGGTGATTGGTGAAGGACTCAACGGCCTTGCGGTAGCCCTCGTCCTTGGGGACGGCCTCGATCTCCTTGAGCGTGCGCGTGTAGAGCCCGATGAGAACCTCCCGCGGGTTGGGCACCACCTCAAGGCCCACGATCCCGGTCGTCTCCTTCACGGCGCGCGCCGCCCTCAGCGCCGCCAGGCCGCCCCCGCCGGTCAGGATCCGCCGCAGGAACATCTCGCCGTTTGTCGTTTGCGGTAGTGGTGGTAGTGGCGTCTCTCTGCTGAGGTGCGGGGACGAGACTCGAGGGCTGCTGGATTGTGGGGATAGCTGGTGTAATTGTGTGGGCTGGACTCGCAGTTGAGTGGGCTTTCATTCTCTTTCTTCGTTCAGGTGGCGTGGGCTTTCTTTTATTAATTATATATAGGAATAGAGATTTTGATGGAAAATATCTCTCGTTGCAGATTGTCGATTGTAAAAAAAATGGCTTTCTGGAGTACACACAATTAATTTTATGGGTAAAAAATACTAGAAAGATTGTAAAAAATGTTACAGGGCAAAGAGGTGGATTTTTCTAGCAATAAGAGCAACTTGAGTTTTTTTCAAGACTTCAACTATCTTTCTTAATTATTAAAAAAAAAAAAATATATAGGAATAGAGATTTTTAATTTTGATTTACATTTATTTCATCTATCTTCCTCTCTTCTATTTTCGCACGATTTTTTGTCCAAAAAGTATCCTCCAAAAAAAAAGTAGGTGGCATCTTATTTAAGATCTTCTTGAAGTATTGGTCCAATTTTTTTTTTTTGTCAAGGCGAAAAATGTGGTGGCAAATATAAATTTACAACAACAGAAAATTATTTAAAAACAATGTATCCTCTATTCTAGAATTCTTGCTAGTGAAAGGTGAAGATAGGAATGGCTTTCTGGTTGAGGTTGAGGATTATATGACAATGTGAGCTCAATATATAAAAAGGCTATCATGGGTAGAAAAATATAGTGAATGGTTTTTATTTGAATGATCTCTAGATAACGATAGAATGGATTTAAGAAAGACTCTTGGAGACGTTCTAATACTTTGGATTTTGGATTGTAAAAACATGGCTTTATTTGTAAACGTGTTTATTAGTTTTTGGCATCCTCAATTGTCAATTGTAGGATGGTGGGGTTTTTATTTGAATCATTCTAGAATGTCTAGAATACTTTGTTTTGGATTGTAAAAGGCTCCTGGCCTTTGTCAATTGTAAGTTTATATTTGATTCTTTTATTCATTGGAGTGTTGTTCTTGAACTATATAAGAAAAATAAATATAGATTAATACATCATCCAAAAATAACTAAGTACATGGCATAAAAACAATACATGATCTGATAAAAGATGCCCCGGTTCGAATGTAACTTTCATCTTAATCACACATTTCAAAATTCTATCCCAACTAACTTCATTTATCCTCCATCTGTTGTTTTAGAAAATGGCAACAAAAATAATATTGTTGTTTACTGTTCCCCACAATAATATATCTTCAAGGTGAAAAACTAACACAAAGTAGCTGCATTAGAAACTTTAGCTAAAACTTAATTACTTGCATCTCAAATTTTACATAAGCTAGACATTTGCATCATCTACCCATCCATATTTTTTGTGGATTTTTTCGTGCATTTTTTATGCATTTTTTTGAATGAGAGCATGGGAAGGGGTAGAGCACCAGAGATATTTTTGTACAATACCCCCATTTTAGCAACAAAATATTGCAACTAATGCACAAAGGCAAAATTAATCTCCTCTACTTATTTCATTCACTTGATATATTTATTGGTTCAAGAAGTGATTTTCACAAAACTATTGGATTGCGTGTTGTTATGCTATAACTGAAACAAATAAGTTCCAAATTATAGCCAGATCTTAGCAACCAACAATGATCTGCTTCCCCACTAGTTTGCATATTGTAACAGACTGCAATATGATTCACATGTTCAGACAAATTAGCAGGGTCCAAGTGCATATTGTAACAATCTGCAAGCTAATCCACAGCCTATAAACAAAATTCAGTCTAAGACAAGTCCTAGTACAGGTTTCATTCTCATTAAAGCTATGACATATCAGCAAATTTGTTTAGTTGACATGTTATTTACGTAGAAAGAGAACGAGTTTATTAGAGTGAAACACACCCATCATCTTTACCAACACAACTAAACGTGATGCAATCAACCTCCACTAAGAGTGATTTATTTTATTCTCACACGCTTTCAAGGATCTTCTGTGCAAGATAAAAAAAAAATTGCAATTGCAATTGCAAGACTATATATTTGATATATGATGCGTGCCACATAGCCCCTTTATAACAATTAAATAATATGGCTAATTATGAAAAAACTAGATTAAACTTTCCCTATTAATTATAAAATGTTTTTATTATTTTTAAAATTGCGGCATTTGTTTTCGTACACAAATTTGACTCGATTTATAAAAAAAATCATAGCCCCTTAAAAATTTTAACATTTTTTATCTTTTGAAATTTAAAAAAAATTTAACATTTGTATCTTTAAAAAATTAGAAAAAACTAGATTGAAAGATCTTTCTAAATGATAGTAACTATGATACTAATCAGTAATACTTAATATTTATAAAAATTGCCAGTAGTTGTTTCTCAAGAAACAAAAGCGACAAATATTCTAGAATGGAGGGAGTATCATACTATATCATACTAGGGTATTTCATTCACTTGTAGAGCTGATGTAACACTCTAAGTAACCATTAAGACTTGCCTTAGTAACTTTGCGTGGGATTTGTAGTTTTAGGCTTGCTTACTACTACCCAGTACGTATTTCACTTCTAGTCTCCATCAAGAACTTTGTACCAAACATATATGCTTTGTACAAAACATGATACTCCGTATATTCTTTCTTAAGGGCCGTGGGCGTATTGTTTAAATGCAGTCATATTCGCACTCTAAAATTTCCGCCACACTCATCGTCGCGACTCTATTCCTTTCTGTATCCCGAGTCCATCAGCCAAGAAGTCTGCTGAACGCCGGTTAGTGGTAAGCGAAGCGAAGGATTAAGTACAAGTTGCGGCGAAACCGATTACACAACAAAACTGAACCCATCTACCCTTGCACATTTACTCGCACGTGCAATGAAGATGATTAGTTCAGCGACGGGATAAACTTCAACGTGAGGTTGCAAAAATATGGCATAAATTGCCAGCAGCAGGACATCAGAATTTGAACGAGGAGACTACAAAGTCAACAACCTACTGATATTGACAGTTTTTCATTCCACTTAAGTTAAACCGTAGACAACTAGTAGCCCCAAATGGATTCTCCGTAAGGCACACCAACAAGTTACTACTGGATTCCCTGCCAAGACAAAGCTTAATAACATCAGATCAGAATTGAAGAATCAAATCAAACAATAGTGTAACAATCAATACCATCTCATCTTCGTATTAGACTAGCAATGCATTGTGGGGGTCTATTTAAAGGAAATTCAGATGTATGGTACTCCCTCTGTTCCAAATTATAGTCCGTTTTAGTTTTTCTTTACGTCATTTTTTCTAAGTTTAACCAAATTTATTTATACACAGATATATCAAAAAATTTCAATATAAGAAATGTATTATCAATATATATTTCAAGGTTGACTTATGAAACTAATTTGATATCCTGTATGTTAATCCATTCTCCATTGAACTTGAACAAACTTAGACTAGTTTTGATTTTGGACAAAACTAAAACAACCTATAATATGATGTCAGTGTTGCTAATGCAACATATAATATGCCTCTAGGTCAAGTAACAACTGCAGATATACGTTCGTTAGCATTAGTGCCAGAAACACATTCACATCCAATGCAAACTAGTGTGAGAGCATTATTAACAACTTACTACATTACAAATTTAAATGGAGTAATACCACAGTACCTCAAAAGCCAAAATGAGCCACTTCCTCGTCTTCTCCATCTTCATCTTCATCATCCTCAGAAAACCCAAAATCTTCCAATGCTTCCTCTTCTTCCTCCTCATCGGCATCATCCTTCATGTCTGAATCAGAATTTTTTCCCTTCAAACCAGTGCTGAGCACCACAGTCTGTCCTTTGGATTTCATCATATCTTTCTGCAATTTTTCCATATTCTCCTTCCTGCGTTCTTCCTCCAACCTTTCCTTTTCAGCAATCCTCTTGTCAAGATCAGCCCTGAAACGTGTTAAATACCAATTAGTAACACAAGTTCATATGGACAGGAAGATCAGTCTAACTGTTCATCTGAGGGGACAAGACCTGTAGGTTTCCATGTATTCCTTGGCGCTTGCTTCTACAGCTTCAAAAAATGTATTGACTCCAGTACCAGAAACCGCAGATACTCCAACAGAGCGCAAATTCTTGTAGAATTCGTCAAGAACCAGGGAGAGGCTTCGGGTATATGTGGCGGAGTACGATTTGTCAGATTCCAAAGCTGTCTGAAACGCCTCAAAGTCTTGCATCCACTGGTCAGGAATGAAACAGGATGTCAGTGCCAGATAGTGAGAAGTCAAACTGGTTGAATGTACAGTACAATACAAGCACAAACTGGCTAATGAAGCAAGTAACACTTTGAACAAAACTTAAGGTCATAGACACAACCTTGGCAGGTTGAACCTGTACATATTTCACAGTAAGAAAATTCAGTATGACATGCAAATTGTAACTTTGGATGGCAGGTGCAAATGTGATAGAATCAACAACAAAGTAAACAATACTGTCATAAATGGTATACATACTTCGATAGCGAACTCATGCTTGGCAACATCAACCTTGTTGAATGTCAGGACTAGAGGGAGGCGAGTTTTGTAGAGAATACTGCAGGCATAGAGCATGTTGCTCATAAAAGTAACAGGGTTTGTTGATCTGGGAGTGTCAACAACATATGCTACAACTGTTGGAAACGTCGATGCAAAAGCTTCAGTAATGATAGCTCCTGAAGCTGACCAAGTGAAGATCTCAATCTGACCAGGAGTGTCCACCAGTACATAATCCAATTGGTCTGCACGCCTTTCAATGACAGACACAACCTAAGAATGAATATTAAAATGTCATATTAGCTAAGGTAACAGGAATGTGCATTTCCCATATACCACCATAAGTACAATATAATTTTGCAGCAACGTTAAATTATTCAGTGTGGCATCAAATAAACCCATCCGAGGCTCCTATATGGACTGAACTGTGCACAATTTCTATTGGAGCTTGCATTGAATGGTAGGAATTGACATGACATGACATCAGAGTGTTTTATTAGCACATTTAACCAAAGTCATCATTCACAAAGCATCAGTTCTCTGTTTTTGATTCCGCATCATGTTATGTTAATAGAATCTTAACAGTGTACAACATTTCTTTTTTCTGTTGCTGACACATTGGACCAGCACATTGAAATATTAGCCCTGTGTAGATGTGCATCTCTAAAGCTATCTAAAATTCTAAATACTATTTTGCCAACCTGCAAGGCTAACAAATTATTATTTAACTCATAGGACACAGATAAAAAGAATTATTAGCATTCTCACACACAGGGTACTGGGCATTACAGTGGTGTTAGCAAAACCAAAAAAAAAAAATGCTCGCAATGGCCACCATGTTTGAATTACACACTATTTTTCACCTAACTAGTTCAAAATTTCAAACCAGATGACCCCTTTTCCATTAGATTTGACTGGAAGTATAGTTCAATCAAACAAAGACAAACCAGATGACCCCTTTTCCATTAGATTTGACTGGAAGTATAGTTCAATCAAACAAAGACAGGCAAGCACAAGTGCTAAACAACAGGCATACCTGCGGACAACTGGGGTACAAGTTTACACCTCGAAAACTTGTGAACTTAGAACCAGAGAGAATAAACAGGTAAAACTAATAAACAGATTAACAGGCCAGCAGTATTATGAAATGCTATCACAACGACAGGAATAGGGAGTAGATTGATGAAAAAGATTATAGCAATCAACCTCATCGAACTTGGTGGCAAACAAGTTAAGCGAGGTGAGGATGCCACCATTGGGACCAAGGCCGTACTCCTTCATCACATCCTTATACCGCACAGTGTCACGGATATCAATGTTGGCCCCGAATGGAAGGGTCATCACCGCAGGGTCGAGGTTGACGACGTAGCCCCTCCTATTTGATGCCGCAGTATCACATACCAGCCGGTGCATCAAGGTCGTCTTACCCGTCCCTGAACAAGGGGAGAAAACAAAACTGTTAGCTCCCAGGTCGGTTGGGAGATTCATGCTACTGAATGTAATTAAACAGCGGGCGAGCGAAATCTACGCACCGGCCATGCCGATGACGATGATGATCACAGGCTTCTTCTTGAAATTGGTGCGCCCCGGGCCGATAGAGAGGCTATTGATGGAATCCGCGAGCTCCTCGCCCTTCCCGCTCCCCTCCTCTGCCTTCCCCTTCCCCTTCGTGTCCGTCTGCACAGGCTCGACAGCAAGGGCGCAGAACAGTCACTACCATGGCCCCAAACTAAATTGAGAAAAGAAAAAAATCCGAAAGGGGAGGGCGGCGGCGGCGGCGGCGTGCCTGGTCCTCGAGGTCCATCTCCGTGGGCTTGCTCGAGGCGGCCGGGTCCGAGTCGACGTCCATCGTCCGAGCGGTGGTTTAGCGGAAACGGTGGTCGCGGAACCAGCTAGAAGAGAGGGGTAGCCACTAAACCCTAGGCTTCACCGGGGCTCTGCACGGACGACCGCGGGAGTCGGCGGAGACGACGAACAGGAGGAAAGGGAATGAACCCGACGAGGGATGGTGGCCTGATGGTGGAGGTAGGATGTGTTGGGCTAACTTACCGACTTAGGACAGTGGGCTAACCGCTGTGTGGGCTAGGCCCATGCCTCTACGCGAACTGTCTGTGTGGGCTGATCCAGCCCGTGCTGCGGCTTTTCGAGTTTCAAATTTCGCTGTTTTAAACTTTACCTATGTTCTCATAACATAGTCAATAATGGCCTTACCTTGGCGGCAAAAAAAAAATTCTACTTTAAACAGTCATCAACTACTCATTAGAATAACCTAACCCTGGTCACTCTCCTCAAGCAAGGCCAGGTCACAATAATAATACCAAATACCAAACGAGATTAGTACATCTGATAGAAAAATTCAAATCTATCAACTCAGCAGTTGATTACAAGATATTCAAAATGCCAAGAAGCCAGAACTGCACCTCTCACTCATTAGCACATCAGGAAAAAAAATAATACTAGGCCCTATACTTCCTTCACATGTACCTGATGTTTAATGCTTAATGAAGTTCCTTATAAAAAAATGTTTGAAATGACAATGAAACAAAGATCTTTTATGTACAGTTTCATTTAGTTCTATCAGGTAGCCATAACATTTAATTACAATACATGAGATTGAGATAGTCAAATAAAATAGAAGTCCCTATCACATTATGCTAGTTTCAGCGTGTTTTATAGTGCTGGAAAATTATACCTAGTTTCATCCTAATGATATCCATCTCATCTCTCTACATAAATTTCTTGCACGTCAAGATTTTGTCTATGTGATATCTTGTTTAATGAGATGAAAATGTCTACGAAACCATCACTAAGAATAGCCTAAAAGTTTATAAGACAATTCCTTTTGTGTCACTGAAAAAAAAAAGATGGTTGACCATATATATATGTACTATTGAAAAAATTCATTTTGACTCCTATACCAACTTCCTAATAGAAAGTGGTATCAAAGGGAAGGAAAACAATTAAAAGCTGGTATAGAAGGTAGTTGCACCTTAGCCATGATAGCTCCATAGCAAACAAATTCATAATATTTTCATATATAGTCAAACGATCATTTGTTCACGAGCAATACAAGCACATGGTGCTTGTATATGGGTATAAAAAAATACACGGCAATACAAGCACATGGTGCTTGTATAAAATATTTAATTTGAAAAGATGAAATTTATATAAAAACCTTAAAACTCACGGCATATATATTTTTAATAAAAAATAATGGATAAAATTAGATTTTGGATGTAGTATAATATAAAGCAAAAATTTCAAGTATAGGCATACAGGTACGAATAAATCAAATAACACATCCCATAAATGTTGAATGAACATATATAATTTAAAACAAGAATTGACCAAACAATTCGTATGAATAAATAAATTGTATTATAGTGTACAGTATATGTTCCTGCCCATGGACAAATCCTAAATCATGGACACATGCATGATCCTCGCAGAGCTGACAACTTCTTTTCTTCTTGTATCAGCGCATCACTCGTCGGAGAACTTGTCGAGCAGCATCCGCATCACCTTGACCTGCACCTGCAAGTCCTCGATGTAGGTCGCCGTGTCCTGGAACAGCTCGCCGAGGCCGCACGGCTCGCGGCACACCGGCACCAGCCGCCGAAGCTCCCTCACCTGCTTCACCAGTCTAGATCCTCCACCATGTCCCTCTCGCTAATCGCCGGCGGCGCCAGCGGCCGTGTCGCCTTGCTCCTGTCTCCTCTCATCCTCGATCGCCCAAACACCTGCTGCCTTCGCCGGCGCCACCGCCGGCGGCCGGGGAAGGGAACTGAGGACGGATTAGGCTGATCGAGGAGGAGGAGGAGGAGGAGGAGGAGGATCGGCGAGTGCTCTTCGACGGAACGAAGGCAGTATTAAGGCACGTCGTCCCCGGGCAAAGGCAATGAGTGCACACGCATATATAGCCGCAATCTTTGTTGTTTACACCATGGATGGATCGGATAGGCCGGGGATATGATCGCGAGAACATGGGCGCGCACAACACCCAATCATGTGTGCCGGGCGGCCGGTGCGGGTGCGGCTTCCAGTCCAGATGCGCATGTCCGAACCGTCACCGCGAACCACCCACAAAAGGGTGCGCGCGCGGCTTATTCTAATGCCGCCGTTGCTGCGGTTGGCGGGACACGGCCGTCGGCGATGCAAACGCAGACGCAGCGCGCGGTGATTCTATATTGCCGCGCGCAGCCCGCCGCCGACGCACAACGGATGGTGGCGGCGCGCGCGGCTTCGCGGAAAGCCTTGCGTCGTCATGGTCATGCATGCCAATCGACCAAGCATCCAGCAGATCAGATGAGCGACCATGCATGTGGATTGGTAGTAGCCGTCACGCGTCGTCTATCGGCTAGCTGATCATCGTCCATGCATACGCATACGCCTTCTCACATGCTTTTATTTTGGTGGCTACGATTGATAGATCAATCAGGCTACCAATACCAGAGCGCTGAATGAGAATGGGTAGGGCGAGCGTGCGTGCATGGGTGTGTGGTCGATCTGTTTGGCGCTGCTGGCGCGTTGCAGTTCATCAGCTGGGAGGGGAGCGAGCACATGCAACCACATGCACGATGCCGCCATTGCCATCCAACAAACCGGAACGCCAGCTGCAACAGATGCACCCGTCGCTATTATATCGGCCGATCCCTTCTGTGTGTACATGTGTGTGTTGCATGAAGCAAGGCGTGCATGCTTGCTATGAGATGTCGCTTGCATTGCCTATAGCTTCCATATGCCCTTTTGGCACTGCAACACCCTGGATTATTCTCTCGTCTCTGCAGCTTTCCGTTGCCCGTACCCATCGGCAATCTGCATGCATATTTTAGCACGTTATTAGGAAGGCTTGGGAGAGACTCGATCCTAGCTAATCACTAATTAATCAGCCCTTGCACCGTCATTCCAGCTCAATGTGCATGTGTAGTGTAGTGCATTTTCAGCTAAGTCTCTAGACGTGTGTGGTTGGTTAGCTAACTATACTTTGGCCGCGCATGATTGGATACATCGATGACACGTTCGTGCTAACCATCTGTCAAGTTCTAAATTAAGGAAGCTGATGATGATTATCGTTATTTCCCGGTCACTTTACATTAGCAGGGGTTTGCACCGAACGAAATTGAAGCTGCGTTCATACACAGATGTCAATGCTGCAACACTTCGTACTGACTGTGTGTTGTTGTTTATTCCCATACTGCACAACATCCATCTCTGAATTAGTTTCAATTGACAAATTTGCAGGGCAAGTCTTTTCCTTTCATTGATGAATAGAAAAATGTTAAGTCTACCACAATAATGGGCTAGCTATACGGCGGCTAAGGCATTGCCATGCACCCTAATGTAGCAGGATGATGCGACAGCACCAAAAGGTTAAATACCAAACCGCATAATGCATAAACATTTGTTAACGATGCCTTTTTCCAATGAGTTGCGCTATGCAGACTCCCAAAATACACTAATGCTGAATGCAGCATGTTACTCTCAGTGTGATGATACATATATATTATTATTATAACCTAGTCGAGGAGGGAGAGAAAGATCAGAGGTGGTGCATGCAGCTTGTGTGCTTCCCTGGAAGAAACCGTGATCAAGTGGGTATCACTAAGCTCAGCCAATGACGCCTGTACACGCGCGCGCGAGCTTGTCAATGCCTGTGTAAACAAATACACACACAAAAGATATGCATATATACAAGTACAGACCTAGATTCTCACTAGCTAATCGCTGCTAGGATAAGGATGTGCATGCTGTGGTTCATCTTCTCCCTCATATAGTTTAATTGGATCAGTTCAGTTAGGGGGGAATCAAACAAACAAATGTAGCTTTTGAATCATGTCCCCACGTGCTTGCATACATCCATCCATGGCTAGCTGCGGACCGCAAAGTGTGTGACTGTTGGAGTGGCCCGCACGTATCGTGTCCTCCAGCCCATTCTGTTGTTTAAGAGAGGAGACAGAGAAGCATTAGGCCGGCCTAACCATCATTAGCCTTCAATCAAATTATTGGGTGTCATCGAACTAGAGTCCTCTCTCTAATCAAGAACATATATAGGAGTATATAGCTAAGCTAGCTTAGCAGTACACTTTTTTTCTGTTAATATAAGAGCCCCCTGCTGAAAGGTTACACTTTGATATTCCTTGCTTTGATGGGCCAGGCCAAGCGGCTTTCACTGTGAATGTATGCGCCTATGGTCGTATATACTGCACCTAGGTTGGACATTAGTTTGTTGACCTGTGGAAACGTCGCTGTCATGCATGACGCGGCTCATCAGGGTGAGCTTAGTAAATAAAGGGTTGTGTAGTTGTCTAGTTAGTCTATCGATCAGTTGACAACTACAGGGGTCGGATAAGCTTTGAGCCACCTGTTAGGTACATTTTCTTCAGAAGAATACAGGTCAACGAATTGAAGGCTAGTGACGTCCCCAACCTTTGCGAGATACTTGTTCTCGGTTGTCTGTGTTGGGATATATAAATGGGCTTGGCCCAATTGAAAGTTTCCAAATTGTTTATTTCTAAGTAAATTCCAAAGGCTTATTATTATTCATGTATATGGAGGGGTGATGGAATTTTTACTGTGACAAAATAGCAAATAGAAGGTACCTAATTTAGGGATGCAGAAACAAACACTTCTGCAATGTGTGATCACATATGCGTGTAGTTGAAACACGTGTGTTGGCTGTAAAATTCAGATCTTTTATTGGTACATATCACGGTTCAACAAAACGTGTCCATAATCTGCATTTGTGACGTGTCTGTAATGTAGATGCTTGTCACATACAGGTGCAACCACAACCAATCCATGTCACTTGGCCAGGGGCGTCGACCCGAGAAACTAGTAACTTTGACACATTACGACCCCAATACATTTGTCCTTCTTCCACCCACTCCACTCCCCACGCACAAACCTCAGCTCATATCTTGCTATCCCTCATCTTCATTCTCCTTAACCCCTCTACTCCTCACCTCAAATCCATCTCAAGGCAATCCATGGCTATCACCGCCATTGCCTCTTACTTGGCCTTCACCTTCACCTCCACCGTAGGCAAAATGCCCTCATCGTTGCATTATCCCGTTCAAGTACCTCCTTCCTTGCACGCAAAATGGAAAATAGGGAGAGTTATGCCATTATCATGGGTCCGGACTCACTTAGGGGTTCCGTTTGCATCTAGTTTCATGGAAAGTTTTCAAGAGCCAACCAGATTGACTAAGAGGCAGATGTGGGATTTAACTAGTGTTGAGCAAAAAGTTTTACAAAAGTCAAATTTTGGTTCATTACAAAATTATATAAAGTGAAGAGGAAGATGATGGTCAAGTGCAAAATCCACTATCGCGGTCATATCGTCCAAGAATCCTCAAGACAACACCTCAGAGAAGGACACAACACACTGCATTACCATTACCTGTTTAGCAAAAATGGACAAGGTTTTTAGACAAGGGACAGAGGTGGAAGGAGATCATCAGGTTGTCTCCAATGAGGTAAATTGATCAAAGGGCATTGCCATTGTCACCTTGGTTGAATCTATGCAAGGCTTTCACCATAGACCCCAAAACGAAGGATGACATGCCAAAGCCAAGCAAAGATAGATCAACTATCAACTAAAGGTGACGCCAACAAGCATACCACGACATGAAACAAAAAAGATAGACACTTGGACTATGACAACAATGGCAGATCCCATACCACTGGTGTAGGTGGTCAATGACCACTAAATACTCATAGTAGGTGTGGCAGTGAACAGTCTGTGTTGTGCAGGTAGCGACCACAAAGCCAACAATGCCAACGGATCTAGCCATAGGAATATGAACCTATCCACCCACTAGACAAAAGCAATCTACCTTGATAATCAACAACGATAGGGCATGCCACACTCTCAGCATTTATGACAGACTCCAACCCTATGGTTCTAGCACGCAGACGCGGATGACATGAACCAAATAGGAAGGAGTTGGAATGGAAAAATTATGACATGGTGTTAACAAGCACTCATAATAGCAAGAGTGCCCTCTGATGGAGTGGCTTGCCCTACCCTCGTCCTCGATTCTACCCACACAGAAGATGTGGCCAACGCCTGCACAAGGCGAAACTCGACCAATGAGGGCAGATCAAGACCTCCCCGATGCGGGTGGAGCCTAGTCTTGGCGACGTGAAATACAAAGGTGATGACAACCCCATAAAAGGGGAGGAGAAGCCCACCATGAAGGGGCACGAACCCGCAACAAAAGATGCCAAATTCGACCATGGAGTTGGTGATCCAGTCATGTGAGTTGCTAGAGGTGAGCTATCATCGTCAGAAGTCGTCGGGAAGAGAGGATAACAAATCAACAAGGCGCAGGCATTGCATCGTAGCACAGTGATAGCCGCCGTGTCAATGCAGCTCTCCTGACAACCGAGGGCTCATCAGATAGGTCGAGTTCTTCTTTATGTGTGTCAAAAAAAATGCATTGACGAGTTCTTCTTTATGTGTGTCAAAAAAATGCATTGACGCATCCTTTCTCTGTAAAGTGGTTGCATATACATGAAAACACGTCTCCTTGTAATAATCTCTTTAGTCTTGCGTTCTTACCGTGTACAGCAATATTGTGATAAATAAATGGAATGAAGATATCTGGTCCTAACTAATATATATCGATCAAAAGAGCAACAACACACGAGAGACAAAACACATGGTTCCGACCGCCCCCCAGTCGGCCAGTCCATATAAACAGTGGCGAAGCTACCCAGTAGGGATTATTCTGGTGAGTGACACACAACTAGTTTGTCGTGTTTGACGCCAAATGCCCCGGACGCGAATCTTGGCACTGCTCCACCTGAAAACGACAAGGAATCTACTAGCGAAACAGAGTAACCGTGTCCTCTCCGATGTGGACACCTCCCGATTGTACACATGGTCTCGCTCGTTTTCGATCAGCAGGAAACAATAAAATACACTAGACGCACGCTGGTGCTGTTTATTTAACTCGACAGCAGGCGAGACGTCGTCAAGTGCTCGTCCTGGGCATGCAGTCCTCCCATAAATCCTGTGGTGGATGTGCACACGGGACTATACATGTCGTCGTCGACAGGATGCAGAAGCATGCATGGCCTAACGTGCGTGTCTCGATCGATCGATCAACTCAATGGCAGGGGCAGGGCAGCTAGTGCGTGCGGGCGTGTGTGGGGGTGCCGGTGCCGGTGCCCGGTGGTGGCCTCTTTTGTGCGGGCGTACGTGGCCGGCCGCTACCTTTAGTTTTACCAGCTGCTGAGAGACTGAGACTGAGAGGCCGGCCGAGCTCTCTGTCTATCAATCGGCAGTCGCCATCGGCGGCAAGCTCACGCACACCGTTGCAAAGTGACAGCGTCGCGTGCGCGCCGTGCAGGCAACTTTTCTCATGTGTAAAGCCACTGCTCGGGAAAGGGAATCTGCTCCGATCCGGCCGGCCTCTTGGTCTTGCTTGGTGTGTGGTGCCTGTCTCCGCTCCGGCGAGAACAGAATAGAAGAGAGAGGGCGGGCGGGCGGGTCTCTCATCAGACATACTGGTGGTCCGTTACTCAGTTTGTTGCTATCGCCTGGCGGGCTTGAACATATGTCGCTTGAGAGTTGAGACTGCCGGATAGATTGTGACCTTGATGCTTTCTGTTTTTATTATTGCCTTGTCCTAGTATATATAGTTTCTAACTTTTTATATTATTAGCCTGGCGAGAAGTGACACAAGAAATTTATTAGTAGAAGAGAGAAAAGAGGCTGGGATTGAGCTGCAAGGGATTGTGTGATTAGCTTCGATCATGGAAGTAGTTATGTCAGAATAGTAATAACCATTTTTTCCCCGCCTATTATCGAGAACCGAGAGGATGCGTGGAGTTATGCAATCGTGCGGATTTTGGTCTTAGTTGGGCTTCTTGTGGTCGATTGTGTTGTGATAGCTAGGGCCGCCTAGGACCGGAGCGACCCAACTTGCTACTAGTAGCACGCTGCAGTTCCGATCCGACGAGCCATGACATGAATTCCTCCTCTCTTGCTACTAGCGTCGAGCTTCCTCCCAGTCCCCGCAGCAAAATCCAGCAGGTACGGCTACGACAAGGAGCAGCTACTGCCGTACACCCTTTCAGCGCGACGCGGGCCGGGGCCGGGCCCCAACAAAAGCGCGCTCCCAATACCGGATCGTGGCCAGCCGCAACGTACGCGCATGTGCCGACGCCGTGCAAAGTCGCGCAGGCGCAGCGCAGCCTATGGGCAGCACTGCCTCTGCCTCTGCCTCCGCCTCCGTCCGTCCATTATTGGTGGTCCAATCCAGTGGCAGCAGAGCACGCAGCAGCAGAGCAGCCCCACCCCGGCGCGCACGAGACTCCACAGCGGAAGGAACCGTCGAGTCGATCCATCCAACGACGGGGACGGGCTCGCCGGCCTACCCGGCGGGCGGTCGACAGGCCACATGCGCAAGCTGCTGCTGCCACCGTGGGCTTCAGCGCTGGCTGGCTCGTGGCTCCTGGGGGCTGGGGCGCGCGCGGCAGCAGCATGCATGCATGCGGGCATGCACGGCCAACCCCGGGCGGGTACGCCACTACGCCACATGCTTGCATGCGCGCCAGGCCAGCCGGCCAGGCAGGCACGGACGGGCAGGCTTCAGCGCTGGCTGCCAGGGAAGGGGCCGGACACGGACTGCCTGCCGGAGCCCGGAGCCCGTACGCGTCGCGTGCATGCGCAGGGAAGGCCGGGAGAGCAGGCGTGGATGGATCGATGCGTTCCGCTCGTGGGCGCGGGCCTCACCGCGCGCCCGCCCGGCCGGTCCACCACCACCCCAATTTCGTCGTGCAATGATGCAATGCAAAGCGCGCGCCTGGCGAATGAAACTGCTTAATTTTTAATTTTGCAGGGGGGGTACCGGCCGGCTGTGGCTCAGCTAGCGATCGACTAGCGTACGTTAAGTTCATGTTGCACGCCATGTGACGGTACGGAGCGAACGCAAAGCCAAGACATGTGCGAAGGGGGCTAATGTAAGCGAGGTCTAGCCGTACGTCGTGGGTCATGGCCATCTCGGTCTCGGTCAGTTCCAATTAATTAATCTATAATTAATAATAGCATGATCGTGAGGCCATTCGCTTTGCCATTTTGGTATGCATGGGCATGGGCGCGTCGCTCGCCGGATCGGACTAGCTAGCCCTCCTCATGTTGTGTCCGCCACATGCATGTGCCAGCTAGCTTGTTTTGGGCGAGAGTGATGGACGTACACTACGTACTACGTGACAGTTTTGACGCCAACAACATATAAGGGACGGTTCAGATGGGCTGAAATTCAGGGGGAAATTCTGGCCTGGCTGGGATGGCTGAACCAAAGCGGCCCAAACCGACGTATCGGCATTTGCTCCCCCATCGGCTGGGTTTGCTCTCGTTGCCCAGATGGCCCCTCGCTCATCCGGCCGAAACTCCGCCCAATCGACGCTTCACTCTATCGATCGGGCCGAGCCGTTCTTCTTCGGAATGGCGCGCCGTGTCGGCGACGGTGGTTTCCGCTTGCTTCCCCACACCCTCGGTGATGATGGTTTCTCCCTCTTGCGATTCCCTCAACCCCCCCTCCCGGGTAGCTCCTAGCTCTTGGCGTTCTGTGGATCCGACATTTCCCTCGTGAATCCACGTTGGGATAGTTTAGCACCGCGACCGGTTTATGAAAAACTGTTGGCATTTGACAACCCTATTCTCATGGATTTAGTCTTCGTTTGATGTGAACTATTACTAAGTTTTGGGCATGATTCAAAAATGGTCAGTATATATCTTTTTCATTTGATATGATTATACTTGTACTTTTCTTTTTTAGCGCATCCTGTTAGCCGGATTATTGTCATCTGTATTAGGCTTTAGCATTCCTATTTTCTTTTGCTCGATACAACTTTCCTATTTCCAGCAATTCTAACAGTTTAATCTTTTCATGTGCGTTGCTTTCCTTTGCTTGCAGTAGACCACCTTTAGTTGGTTCCTCGAGTCTACACCTGGTGCTTCGGTTTGCGCTGATTTTTAAGGTACTCGGATCACAACACTTGGTATATGGACTCTTCTGTCATATATGGGTTTAAGCTAGACAAGTATCTGTTTGAAAATTTTTACTCAATTAGTTATTGATTCAGGCTTAAAAAGCTAGGTTAGATGCCTGGTTCATCACTTAGGAAGCAATGTAATGGTTTCAATCTAGCTAAGTGTTACGCATATACTGCTCAAGTCATTCATGCTTTTACTCAATTAGAAGGATAAAGATTGTGTGTAGAACATCTTGTTGAGCTTATTTAGGTGTTTGTGCAGATGTTTTTTTGGTGTATTTCATTTATTGTCCTCCTTTGAAATGTGAGTGATGGTACTCGTGTGTTTTTTTTAAAGGTTTGACGGGTTGTTAATAATATGATTGGGATTTCCATAATCTACTCTCCGAAATCTCGCTTATTTGAATTAACTTGTTTAACTAGGTCACTACGATAGCAACCTTTGTCCAACATGAATACCAATTATTATCTTGTTTTTATGTACACCGTCGGTTTATCCATCTCAACAATTATTATTATCTTCCTTAGCTAATTGTAGGCCGGCATGGAACACATGCACATGACTCATAAGCAGCACCTTTGTCCAACATGAATATCAATTTGAACTTCTAATTTCCAAGAGAATTTTGTTCAATGCTTTTCGTGCTCTTTTTCGTTAATTCCAGTGCTTAGTGCAAGGAGCTTGGGTAACGTGCTCAAGCTTTGATCAGGTCAACCCTTCCACCCCGACTTCGCCTCCGTTTCCGTACAACCACCTCGCCGGACTTCGCCTGTTTACGGCAATACACTACCACTGGGTATCATGTGTTCTTATATCCATGATTGTTGTTGAATGCACAGACTCAATGATTATCTTTTAGGTCGTTGCGGAATATACCACCCGATCCGCTAACATTTCTTTCTTGTCAATCATCCTGATCACTATCGACGGTGAATTACATAACATATTTCATAAATATTCATGTTATGATCCTTACAAAGAAAACAGAATTAGCCATGTTAGATTTGTTGCATGCTCTTGTTTTGTAGGTTGTTTACAATGCAAATAAGCTTGCTAAATTGGTGAAAGAGAAAGCAAAGATGCAGCATTGGCTTGACTACTATCACCTGAAGTTTGAAAGAAATTGCCTAAAAGGCCTACTACTAAGGTTATTCCACAAAAAAAAAAACATAGTCGCTGTTTCCTTTCATATGGTTTCAATATCTTAGAACCAAAATATGAACACTTCTTTTTAAAATTTTGTTCTAATTCTTTTGGACTCTCTTCTCACTATGACGGTTTTCTTGGGTGTTTTGGGACCAAGTTGGATGCTATTGAATACTACACATCAAAATTGAGAGGATAAAAAATGAAGTAAGTTAAATTACTCATTCATCTTAAGTTATAATTATGTCATTGCACAAATAGAAGGATCTACACCATTTGGTTGGATAGAGTTGGATCATGGCTACCTTGTGATACAAATACATTACCTAGCCTTTTAGTCCCGGTAGTCCCAGGACTACCGTATATTTTAGCCAAAATCAGTAGTACTAGCATGATTTAGAAAGTCCAAACTAAAAGCTTCAAAGTCCTAAGTACTTCGTTCCATCCATCCCACCGTTAGGGTCGTGTTTGTTTTCGCTGGGTGTGCGCTAGGTCTAGATTATGTGTTGGATTATATTATGTCATATCGAACATGAAATATTTTTTGTAGGCATATCCCGGGTTCAAAATCCTCCATCAAGGCTGCCGTCAAGAAGATGTACGACATTCGTTCTACACCCCGATCGCTCGCACTAGCTCTAATTTCTCTGCACAAACAAATGAAGGGCAAAGAGATCATAGGCTTGGGGTTTGACCGCGTGGTTCTTTCATGTTAGCTTTGTGAAGCATGCACCGGGATGACATGGGTGCTCATATTTGCAATTGCGGGGTACCAAGGAGGGGATGATGGACCTCCAGGCAAGTCGGTGCTCGAAAGGAGGGCACTCTTTTTGTACATGGTAGATGTCAAATGGACTAGTAGTAGTAGCAATGTTCCCACTGGAACACTGCCAAAAAGCAAAAGATTGGTGTATGTTTATTTCCTTCTATTTTGGTGCCTCATATGAACTAGTAGCATGGTGGTAGGCAATTGAGAGTTAGGTATTAACTGGGCATGTGCCATGAACTGATGTGGAGTTGTAATGAGTTGGAGTTGTGTCCACGTGTTGTTATCATGCCTGAAATTGTAGTGGCCTGCCTACGTGGATGCTTGACATTGTAATTTGAACTTGGCGGTGTGGCTTGTGGACGTTTATGCATGCTTGTGTATGTGGACTTTGTGGTAGTAAACAGTTACTAAATGTGAGTATGTGTGTTGTTGTTTACTGGTTTGTTGGCGCCTTTTTTTTGAAGGAGGTGCATGGTTTTAAATATTTGAATTTGAATGAGGTGGGGCTGGGTGGATGGCTGGATTCCAGCCGGTCCAGCCATCCCATCCACCCCATCTGAACCATCCCTAACTCTTTCGAGGATAGCTTGTTTTCTAAGTTCACCGCTGTGTCGACGTATCGGCATGAGATGGCAACCAAGCTAGCTATCGGATGGCGCGCGGTGATTGGAGCGGGCCGGGCTAACAAGACAAATGTATATGATGCATGGGTGGTACGTACGTATTCGGTCAGATGGACGACACTGTATATACTGTGCGTGTGTGGCAGATTACAGCTAGCTCTGTGTGGTATTGTACCTGTACGTTATAATTATATAACCATGCACGTGGAGGTGGAGAGCCATGGACAGAGGCGCTACCGCGGGCGCTTGTATTCGCGCCACACAGTGTCGTCCATCTGACCGAATAACCTGTAGCAGGATGATTGGTGGGCACGGCCGGACACCGGCACAAGCCCGGATTGTCATTTCTCGAGTGATCTAGGAAGCCACGCCGCTGTGCATGCATGCATGCATCTGACGATGACGCTGATGCGATTCTTGCGACCTGCCGCCGTGCCACCCGGAACACTAGGCAGAGATGGATGTGGCAGATCGATCTCCTACATCACCATGCAGGCTTGACTCTGATCCGGCCACCTCCTCCCCGGACGGCCGGCCACTGTCAGCGTCAGGGTCAGGCAGGCCAGCCCCGGCAGCTCCCGATGCCGATCCCAACCCCCGCCGGGCTCTCTGCCCATTTCGCATGTCTTTCCGAGCAGAGTCTGAATGTCTGATGATTCCCACCTCGCGCCCGTCACCTCGGTCAGCAGCTCGGCACGTCTGCACATGCGTGCAGGCTGGAAGGGCTCCTTTTCCACGGCACCGTTTTGGACCTCGTCGTGGAACCCCTCCCTTGATTTCAGGCTCTCGCTTCTTTTAACCTTTATACAATGTTAGTTTACGATAGGTGACATTGTTTATAGTTTACACACAGCAGCACTGGCGCGGCGGCGGCGCGGAGCTTCAGACTTTCCCAATTTTGGGGGTCAATCCATTTGTTGTTACACACGTGGCACTGGCTTTAATAAAAAAAATTAAATCCACAAGTGTCTATATTAATATTTTATAGACTGTCATGACCAAACAACTGTCCGGTGCCCTTTGAAAAACTAGTACTAGCTAACTTCATCTTAACTTATAAGATATTTTAATTTTTCTAGATACAATCTTTTTACTATGTGTATCTAGACATAATGTTATCTAAATATTTAGTAAAAGTCAAAATATCTTATATTTTGAAACAAGAATTGGGCATCAAGCAACTTTAGAGAAACACAAATTCTTCTTCTGGCTACTTATGAGGGATAGACTGAATACCAGAAACCTTCTAAAGAGAAAGAATAAAGTATTGGATGATTATGATTGTGCTCTCTGTAACACTTACCAAGAAGAAACTTGCTTTCATCTGTTCTTCACTTGCCCTTTCAGTCAGTTATGCTGGAATGCAACCAACATTGACTGGAACCTAAATTTAGCACCTCTGAATATGGTGATTGATGCAAAAAAAACACTTTCAACTCTATCAGTTTTAGAGAAATATTCATCACAGTATGTTGGGCCATTTGGACAACAAGAAATGTTGTTGTCTTCCACAGTGCAATCATTGACATCAACCTATGGAAGAGGAACTTCAAAGCAGAGTTGGAATTGGTTTGCATCAAATCCAAGGGAGCAAGACAACATAAACTCAATATCTGGAGAGAAAGCTTTAGTATATGAGTTTTTTTCTTCTTCTTTTGGAGTTATACTCCTCTTTGTAACCTTTCTTGTGTGTTTGTAAATACCCATTCTTTCATTTAATTAAAAAAATTAGACCGAGATTTCCTCGGCCAATTCAGTCAAAACGAGTTGTATTTTTTGAACTGTTCTGCTGCTAATATAATTAGATTTTGCATTTTTTTTAGTACATTGTGAAACCATCTGCTATATGAAAGAGATTTATTTGGCAAATAATGAAAGAGATTTAAAATGGAGTATATTAAACAGCAGGGAAAGTCAATTGATTATTCTCCTTGTCTTTTGTTCATTTTTTATATGTCTATCTAATAACCACCTGTTGGGTTGACTTCCAAGGTATATACGTACTCCCTCCGTCCCATAGAGTTTGTCACTAGAAAAGCGTGTTTGTGAGAGGGGCACGGTTTTTTAACGACAAACTCCATGGGACGGAGGGAGTACGCCGTCATGGCACGCAAGCGCCCTGGCCCTGTTCTATCTGTATTGACATTTCTGGCAACACCTCCAATAATCAGGGATCGATCAATCATCACCATCAAAAGAGGCTCATGCCAGTACGACTTCTCCGTGGACGTCATGTGCATGCCGTCTACCTACTGTGATGATTGGTGCATGCCTGTATGTATATCTGTCTCCATTTTCTTGTTCGTAACACTGCTGCTGTTTGCTTGCTTAATACTATATAATAATAAGGGAAAGGAACAGTACGTGACCATCCATGCATCCAGCTACAGATAGGGAAGTGTCCTGTAAAAGGTAATGAAAAGGAAGATATTAGCAGCAACATGCAGGTCCTTTGCTGACTATTTTCTGTCAAGTTTGCATCCATAACTTTTGTGCGCTGTAGCAGTGTTGTTTATTTGTGTGTATGGTGACGAAAGTTCTCGCATTTATTTGAATGGCACATACTAGCAATTTTGAACAACATATAACGCATTCTTTCTTCTTATACATGCAGTCTTTCGTGTGTCTTCGCTGTGCAGGAGGTCCCCCTTTTGCGATTTGAAGGCAGTCTGATGGAGGCGAAGGAATGGCGTCCGTCCGTCCGTCGTCTGGCCGTAGGTCAGGTGTGATGGGCGAGTCTAATCTGGGCCAATGCAGCGCAGGCGCTCCTCGCCATCGCCTTACGGTCGGTCTCATTGCCACATCGGTGTGCTTCAAACATTCGTCTGTGTCCGCCTGTCCCCTCCCCATGTGCCGACAAGTGAAATCGACAAGCCGATGGAGCAGGACACAAGCAGGCAAAGATGTGGACGGCACGCTCGGAAATAGGCAGTGGTAAATACTGGCGCGCAGAGGCAGAGTGCGCAGACGAAAGCTACGAGAGCAGCGTGCAAACAGAGAAGGTGGGCACGCCAGTATCTAAGGTATGGCGATTGGCGAGGCGGCAGGCAGCAGGGTTTTTTTCTTTTCCATTCCAGACGTACACGTACCAGAGGAAAGAAACGGCCAAACGGGGATAAAACCCCTTGCCCTTCGGTGTTGCCATGCCATGCCATGGCATGCCCTACCACCAAGTGGCCGCGTCCGGCTCCGGCCGGCCCGTGCATGTGCATGTGCGCGCGTAGCGGGGCCGCCAGACCAATCAATCCGATCGCCTTTGTAACCGACCCAGCCGAGGCAGCGGGCAGCGGCCTGCCAGCCATCCCACATGCGTGACGCGTCGGCACACGGTCCTCACTCAGCTCACCCCCGCCACCGCGAGGGCGGCCGATGCATGGAGGAGCCCTTTCTGGCAAAGTTCACGCGCGCCAGCGCCACTGATGAACTGCGCGGTGCACCGATCCCATTCCCGCTCCCGAGGAACATGCCGGCGGGCAGCCCAGGTGGGGAAACCTGGACCTCCGAGTCTGTCTCCCCCCCCCCTGTTGATTAAAGGAGGCTGGCGACCGAAACTGGACTGCAGTCTGATCCACATGGAATTCATTGCTTGCACTGATTGGATCGCAGATCGCAATACTGTCACGGTAGGCTGCTGCTAGCTAGCTCTGCTCTGCCCAACCATACAGAGATCACAATGCGCCAACAGTTATATCTGCAGTGGGGTTAGTTTCCTTGGAAGAACAACTGTAGTGGCTTGAATAAGCAGGCGCAGGCATAATTTTCCCAGTACTATGCAGTGATAGATTCGTAACTGTCAGTCGCAGCATAAAACTAGGAAGCGTGTCGTTTAACTAATTAACGTTTTTTTCGCACTCATGGTGATAGTACTTGACAGGCCAATGCACGCTTGGCTAGCGCTAGCCGTGCCTTTCATTCGGTCGGTACGTCCCAGCGCTCTAAACCGATCAGTGCACGTCGGTTTCGTCGGGCTGCCCTTGCCGGCCCTGCATCGCATCTTGCACGCATCTGTGGACTGTACGTGGAGGAAACCGACGGGCGAGGCGGCGCTTCTCCAGAGTCCAGAACTCCAGGTTGCCACACAGCACAACACCTCCAAACCGCCCGGGGGAGACACCATGATTACGCCTCCGCCCTCGCGTCGCGTCGTTTCCCCCCACCCGTGTCGCGGATTCACGGGGCAAGCCGCAAGCGGCGGAAAAGAACGAAGCGGACGGACGCTGCTGGCTCGCCCGTCTCCGTGCACGCGCGGTCGTTCTCGCCGGCCGGATCGGAGGAAGGATCGGAGGAGGAGCGTCATGGTCGCGCCCGTACTCGATTTCACGTGCGCGGCAGCCCGCCGGCCCTGCAGCCGCATCTGCCGTCGCCGACATGCAACGTGCGCCCTTGTTGCCGTGTCATGAGTTTGGTTTAAACCGCACTCAAAAATCTATATTCATTTTTATCCATCCTAGGTTTGGTTTGGATTTCTCTACTCTAAACTCAATTTACCTGCATCGCATCCATGCACGCATCTGTGGACTGTACGTGGATTCGACGGGGCGAGGCGGCCATCCCAAGTCCAGAACTCCAGGTTGCCACACAACACAACGCTAAATATATCCATGTGACACCATGATTACGCCTTTATTGAGCGTCGCGTCGTTTCCCCCGGAATTTGTCGCGGAATTAGTTTGTGAAGCGGCGGAAAAGAACGAAAAGTTTAAATAGCTGGGCCCGCCAAAGATTCCGTGCACCTCTCGTTCGTTCTCTCCGCGCATGCTGCCGGTCTCCAGGATCGGAGGAGGTAGCGTGCGAACGGAACCCCGCTGGGAATACCGCTCGCCCGCTCGTAGCCCGCCTTTTACAGTCCTCCGCTGCATCGTTTTCGTCGCCGAAATGAGTTTACCGGCTCTTTTGCCGTCACCGCTGCGCATGGTCTTACTGTAGGAGTATTATGTGTTAGCATGTGTTGATACGGATGGAACGCAGACGATGGACAGCGTGACAGGCACATCGGTCCCCGTGTCGTTTATGTGCACGCAGTGTATGGACAATCTGCTTCTGCTGCCGCTGTGACGACGCTGCGTCCAACGACTGATGCGATGCGAGGACACGATCTGATCTGGAACGGATACCATTCGCCATGTGATTAGCAATGCTGCATGACACATCATCCGAGGGCCGAAGCGCTCTTAATAACCTTTATCAATAATACGACAATAACGAAAGCGACAATGATACTCGACGAGTATGTGAACACATGTGTTTGGTCGCCTCATGGGTCCATCCGCACTGTTTGGTTTGCCTGTCTGGATGAACCCATTCGTCACCACTAGTCCATCCGCAAGTCATTTTCTGTGACCATCATCTCTCAAAAATCGTGGACGACCACGCTCTCCAAAAGCAAATGTCTGTTCAATCCTAGCCAAGGTAAATGCACGAGGAATCGACTCATTTCGCATGATACTGTTCCTTAGACCAAACAGGCAAACACATTATTGAAGTTAAAAGTTTTCTCTGTTTTGGTTGTAGTTACAGGTTAGTCGCTGTATATAGATGTCTAAAGTCTAAACGGATGGCACATGCTCTATTGGCACTATTGGCATCAGGCTTCGTGAACTATGGGCTAGACGTGTTGTGCTGCTCCAAAGAGGTGTTGTAGTGCCATCTGATATAGGAGACATACGAAGCTGAAATATAGCCGCTTAGGTTTTTGTTTAACTGCATCTAAATATACTTCAATCCATACGGTTTGGAAGGGATCGAAGTGGAATTTAAATAGAAATACACTTCAATCCCTCACAAACTGTATGGATTGGAGTGTATTTGTATGCAACTAAACAAGGCCTTAAGAGAGTGTATTTGTATGCAGCTAAACAAGGCCTTAACAGTTTATATGCTGTTGTAGTGGACACTCTAAACCCGAGCTAATTAAGGGCAAAAACACCATGAGTGCAATAGTTTCATCAATATTCAATACTATCTATTCAATACTATCTTGAATTAGGGATTTGCTATTTTTCAGACACCTAAAAAATAAGGAGAAATTTGGCTCTGGACATTCCAAAATGCGCAAATTGGTTGGTGCACACATCCACTTTCGATATTTGCAAGAAGACACCATGGTTTCGTGTAATTAGGCCAATGGACATCAAGTCTAATCAAACATTTTTATAAAATAGATATAAAATCATATAAGTGCCAAAAAATTATACCATAAAATCTTCTACACTCTACATGATGAGAACTATAGAGTAAAAATATTATTTTGCACTAAAATGACTATTTTGCCCCTCTTCATAAATAGATAAAGATAACCATGATTAATTTGCTAATATGCTTGTAGGACACCAAAAATCTTGAAAAAAAAATCATAGAATGAGTACATCAACAAATCTTGACAATGCTAAAAATATTAGCTCAAAGTAATAAAGTTTATACTTGATATATTTAGCATGACAGATTTGTAGATTTATCTCCTATAAAGTTTAATTGATGTATTAAACTTTATTATTTTGATCTGATATTTTTCCACAGACATGATTTGGTGATGTATGCATTCTGTGATTTTTTTAGTATTTTTAGTATCTTGTAAATATATTAACTAATTAACCATGGTTATCTTTGTCTATTTATGAAGAGGGGCAAAATGATCATTTCAGTTTAAAATAATATTTGTACTCTGTAGTTCTCATCATGTAGAGTGTAGAAGATTTTATAGTATAATTTTCTGGCACTTATATAATTTTATATCTATTTTGTAATAATATTTGATTAGGCTTGATGTCCATTGGCCCAATTACACAAAACCGCAGTGTCTTCTGGTAAATATCAAAAGTGGATGTGTGCACCAGCCAATTTGCGATTTTTGGGATGTCCAGGAGCAAATTTCCCCAAAAAATAAAATCTATTGAGGCAACGGCTGTGAGCCATGAGATAAAGATCTAACAGATCTATATTCACACAAAGAAAATTGACAACAAACAATTCTTTTTATCGTAAGATAATTTCAAAATTATGATCTAAATTGGCACAAAAACAACTAACAATAAACATTTTTTCTATAGTATAAGAATTACAAAATATGTCTGAATTGACACAAAGATATATGAATCTTAAAATATGATCAAAGGATCATGTCATCACCTGAACCAATGACAGATTTCAGACGCCTGGTTTTTAGGAGAAGTGCTTGAATTAATAACGACGTGGCCGGTATTCAAGCAATCAGCTCCAAACGCTTACGACGCGCTGATAAAATTTGGTGTTCAGCAGGCCCCAGTTACTCCAACAAGGACGCCAAGAGGGAGGAGACCTTTGCATTCCACGAAGAAGGCCAGACCAGGCCACGTCAGCCGCGAAAAAGCGCCGAGGCGCGCCCCCCAACGATTTTATAGTTGGGCATGCAGCAGGTGGGCCCTGGCATTATCCGCCCACGTGGTGGGCTAGGCATCTCGTCCTCCGTGGTTTCCGTTTCGGTTCGGCCTCTGGCAAAGCGAACGGCTTCTCAGCAGTTCAGCTTCAGCAGCACAGTACAGTAGCGGGGGTGGATCGGGAGACCCCGGGCCCGCGTGCAGCGACAGAAGCAAGCATTCAAAACAGCGCAAAGCGGCGCGGATGTCGACTGGTGCCACCACGCCGACCGACCCCCGATGGAAAAGAGAGGGGTGGAACGCGCAACAGGGCCGACGGGGAGGGGACGGGCGCGGGACCACGCTCGTGGCCAGGCATCCCACATGGCTCGTGGCGTCGCAGGCGTGGCCGCGGGGCCCCCACGCGCGGCGAGCAGAGCAGAGCAGCAAACAAATAAAGCGGCCGCGCCGGTTACTCCGTTGGCTGTCGTGGAGCGACGGCAGTCTAATGGCGGCATCAATCGTGGTCGGCCTAGTTCAGGCGTCATTTCGCCCGCGCCTTGCCTAAACGTGCCCTGTCTTTCAGCTTGAGCCTAACGAATGTTTTTCTTTAGTGGTTTCAGAAAAGCTTCAGGGAGCTTTTCTTTGAAGGCTCAGTATGTTTTGCAGAGAGAAATTGGCTGTTTATTTTTTTTCTCTCACTGCGTTTTCAGGAAGGCAGGCAGTATACGGAGTTAGGCCTCCAAACAAAGCATGATATCTGACTGTTCAGGAGGTGGCACAGTCCCACTTTGATGCTTGCAGGCACTGTACTGCCAGGTAGAGAGAGAGAGAGAGAGAGAGGGAGAGAGAGAACAAAAACATCACGCATGAAACCAAGAAATAAGGCAGGTTTTCAGAGCGCTGGCATACCAGTATACCACTAATGAACAACAAATCTAGGCTACTACTAGACAAGTCCTCCTCAGCTAAGACTGCGCGGCTGCGGCGGCGCCGCCGGCCGGCCGGCCAGCCCCAAGGGCCAACGCTATCCATTTGCACGTCCAAATCCAACACGACGACGAGCGGCCGGGCTCGGCGCCGGAAGAAACCACCGTACCATTATCGACCTTCCAGACGGCCGGTTAGTTTCTGTTCCTGGCGAGAAGAGAGAAACCACCACTCTGCAAGAAGGGATTCGTGACGGCCGGCCGTCTGGTGCCGTGGAGCTTCGGATTGGACGGGGCAGGTATGGTAGCATTGGCCTGCAGGTTAGCTAAAAGAGGACGACGGCCTTCAGCTCTTCTCGGGGGCGGGCGGCCAATGGCATGCGTGGATGGCACAACACGAGGATATGCTCCTACGCATCGTCGTCACAGAGCACACAGGGCTGAGCTGAGCTCGTAGAGGGAGACAGGGAGTAGTAGCTAGTAGGAGGAGGAACATGGCGCTCGCTGCAGGATACGTACACTACAGTACACGGCGCCATTGATCGGCGGTGGTAATACCGCCGCTACATGACGCACGAGTCATGATAGGCGCATACGGCCTGTCTCGTAGCCGCGTGGCGCGCACAGCCTAGCACTAGCAGTGGCAGCGGCACGCCCCTGCCTGAGCGAGGAGGATGGCGACGCGCCAATCATGCAGCGGCCACGTCGCCACCGCCCCGTGCCCCGCCATGCGTACGGAGCACGTGGAGCCCTCGCTCGGTGGCCCGGAGCCCCCCGACGCACAGGCCGGCTCGCGAGAGCCAGCGCCACGTCCTGCCGGCAGCCGCTGCCGCGACGGTGCACCGGCGCGCCGCTCTTCCCTCCCTCCCTCCTCTGTCGCGTAGCGCAAGGGCAGCGCCGTACTTTCGCCGACGCGACGGAGCCCGCAACGATCGAGCCCCGTTATGGTGGCCGGTCCGCCGGTGGGCCGGCGAACGCGACGCGGGTGAAGAAAAAGGGAAGGGTCGAAGGGAAGAAGAGACCGCCGGATCGGACGAGAACTGTGGCAGTGGGGGGCCGCCTCCTCGCCGGCGCTGTCCGCGAGTTGTTTTTACTGGCCGATCGCGATGCGATGCGAGGGTCGCGGGAGGGGCCACGGTGCGTGGCTGCGCCCCCGCGGGGTTTCAACTTTCAACCGGGGGCATCGGGCGTGCTCGATCAGATCGGCCACGTGCCCATTAATCCCCCACGTCGCAGAGGATTTCACGTTCCATGTTAGTATGTTAGTACGACTGCTCGGTTCGAAATAAAACCATCAATCGCGTACCATCCCCCTCCGATCTTTTTTGCCTTATATTTTTTGCCCAGATGCGATTGCCTGATTGCCATTATCCTCTCTCGTTCCTCTCTCCGTCTTTGCTTGCGCACGGGTCTGTCGTCTACGGAAGTTTTTCCTTTTGGCGTTGTGATTGCCAACAGATTTTCCACTCGAAATTTAGCGAATGTGACCGGAGCCGCGGAAGGAAATTAAAGGTCGAGAATTTTTGGGTCGTGCAAGTGCAGAACTCTCTCGAGGCCGAGGGGGCTGGTGGTGACTTGGGATCGTGGGCATGTCATGAAAGGCTCGCGGCCGCGGTCCTCGTCCACCAACGCATAAACCGAGCATCATTTCAGGTTTATCTGAAGTACAGATCAGTAATAATTATTGTGGTTATGAGATGATACAAGCAAGCCAGGTAGAACGGTAGAATCTGCTAACAGCAGAGGATTACGCTGCAGGATGTTAAGCAAGAAGCACACGATAGGATACACATCATAAACGACGATGTGATCTGAATGAACATTTCAAGATGCATTCATCCGAGAGCGATCGAAGCAGATGAGAACAAACCAAGCTACAAAAGAATCCTGAGCTGGGAGGAAGGGAGGGAGAGGAGAGACAGCAAAACCATTGTGGCCTACGGCTTCTTCTATCACATTACAGCACGGGTTAATCACTGGGACGCCATCATCATCTTCATCATCATCATCACACTAACCGCTCACCGAACTGGGAGAAACAAGACGACAAAGAAAACTAGAAGGGGGCAGAGAGAGAAAGCTAGAGGTTAACTAATCCCGAGGAAAAATTCGTGGGGGATAAAAGAGGGAAAATTTACAACGAATGCACGAATGCTGATGCTTTGGTCACGCCGGCGAGGAGGAGGAGGAGCCGGCGCCGGAGGATGAGGACGTGGCGGAGACGGCGGACAACGCCTCGGCGAGTGCCGTCATGGCGCGGACCTGCATCTGGAGCGCCGCGATGTAGTCCGTGGTCTCGGCGAGGAGCGTCGGGAACGACAGCTTCCGGCAGCCGGGCACCAGCCGGCCCAGCACCTTGGCCTTCCTCGCCAGAGGCGGCATGGCGGTGCCCTTGGCCGCCGCCGCCGAGGCGCTGGCGGCGTCGTGGCGCGAGGGCGGCGGGGACGCGGGGGCGCGGAGGCGCGCACGGTGCGCGGCCTGGAGGCGGCGGCGGCGGGACGCGAGGATGGCGCGGCTCCAGTGCGTGCGCCCGCGCGCCGCGGCCGCGAGCGCGCGGTCGGCCGCCTCGCGCACGGCCCGGCTGCGCGGCGGGGCCGCGCCGGCGGAGGAGGGCCCCGCGCGCACCAGGCGGATCGCCTCGAGGAGCTTGGACGAGTAGATCTCGTGCTCGCGCCGCGTCCGCCACTTGGACGGCTGCGCCGGCGCCGCGGGCTCCGCCCCGGCCGCGCGCTTCCGCTTCCGGCCCCTTTCCTCCACCTCCACCTCCACCGCTGGCGTCGAGCCCGACGTGGACGCCATTGCCAGTGCGCGCGCCAGAAATCGTTGCTCGCAGAAGGAAATTAAACCTGGTGTATCGGACGGACGCTAGCTGCGATCCGACAAGGAGGGAGAAGAAGAAGATGGGCGCTGCGCTGCGCTGGCTTTGCGCTCGGGCGGCTCGGGGTCAGGGGAAGGAGGAAGGAGACGGGTGGTGGTGGGATGGGAAAAATGAGGGAGGAGAAAGAGGAGGGAGACTGGGGGGAATATAAAGGGAGGTGCGGTGCCGGTGCGGCACTGGCAAATGGCGACGCCGATGGTGCTCCACCTCCACTGCTCGCCTGCCTCCCTCCTCCCTCCTCCCTCCTGTGATCCGCTTGGATTTTCTGCCGCAACTCTTCTGCGCTCATGTGCTAATAATAATACGCGCATATGCAATGTTTTCTTTTGTTTCAAAAAAAGATCCCTTGCTCTTTTTTTTTTCCTTCTGGTCTAATCCAATTTGCATGTGTGACACTGGGAGTGAGCTGCTAATTATGAGGTCCACTGGGCTTTGGACTTTGTGGCCCGGTGTCCGCCACTGTGGGCACGGCGGTGTAGGGATCGCGTGGGCATGATGGCCTTTCCTTCTACTAGTTTCCTTTGTGCTCGGGAGCAAGTGTCCTCCTCTGTGTTCTGCTGTCCCAGTGTAGTGTGAAAACACTCTGAACTGCGGTGGTAATACCGTGTACGGTAGGTGCCGTATCGCGTCTCATTCCATCTGAATCTGAATCTGTACGGTTTGGTAGAATGCAGTAGTAATCCCGTATACGCTTGTTGTACTGTACTACAGATTACGGATGTTTGACTTTTCTAAGTGCCTGAATCTTTTTATCGCACATGCCAATCGCGCGTGTATGCACTGTCAGGGTTTCTCTACTACTATACTGTAGCAATAGTATTATATTACTTGTAAAAAAAGTCTGAATACGCTTTCCGTTTCCTTCAGAGTTGAGACACGCCCCGCTGGTTTCAGCTTCAGGCTTTCAGCTTGCATGCATGTCTGATTGCAGGTCCAGTGCTAAGAAGATAGCGGGGCTCTTGCTATCGCTAGAGGGTCTCCTCCGTGCATTTCATTTCATTTGATCATTTCATTATTGATTCGTTACATACACCGAGTAAACAACACAGCACCAAAAGAGGCTTCATTTTCATGCCCCCATCGAGAAGGAGAACCTGCCCACACTACTAGGGTCACGGAAGTGACAGGCAGGGGTTTATCACTAGTACAGTAGTCGTACATGCATGCTCCTCCTACTCTGATGCTGATACTTAGCCGTGACGCCGATGCGTGCGTCATCAGTCCCTGTAACAGCCTTCTGCGACTGCGAGCCTACTACGGGCCACCATGGGCAGACAAACGGAGGAAGAAGGCACAGCATGTGCGCGTGCATGCTCAAACCCGGGGAATCATCCGTCCTGGGATCCAGATCAAGCGGCGGTGGCTGTGTGGCTCCACCACGCCTCGCATTATTTTTCCGGCCGGGGCCGTCGTAGCGTAGGTAGCTAGGCGCGGTATACAAACGTCCGTAACGTGGGGTTTTGGCTGGCACCCGCTCGGCGATCTCTCTCTAGCGGTACTGATCTACCACCAGGCAGAGGCAGAGGCAGAGGCAGGGCAGTTTGTTTAGGCGGAGCCGGCGAGTGATCCGATGCTAGTGCTACGCTTTAGCCATGATTAGGGGTGGGGTGGGGGGCAGCACACGCCGGCGCGCGAGAGAGCGTCTGCTGCTTTGCTGTACTACTAGTACTAGCAGAGCGTAGTGTGTGGACAGTGGACTAGGGGGCTGTTGCCTGTAGCCATGTAGCCTGTAGCCGGCCGGCCGGCGCTAGTGAGCATGTGGCGCCATGTTCCTCCTCTCGTGGGCGCGCCGGGGCGTCGTGGCCTGGACGCCTGGTCGTAACATGCATGGAGCCCAGCCCCGGCCTGCCGGCCGGTCACACGCGGGGTCACATGCGATGCGAGCGAGGACGTCGCTCGGCGCACGCAACGCAAGCAACCCCCCGCGCCGCTCAGCATCAGCTCAACTTCAACTGGGCTAAATCATTCGTGTCTTATTGTTCCCCTGGCCCTGCGTGCCCTTCCCTCTCAAACGTAAAAAAATGGTGCAGCGGAGTCCGCCCGTGCTTATCCTCTCGGTAATTTGTTGGTTACGCAGGAGGAGATGAGGCAGAGAGCGCAGGTTCATGCATGAAAGGAATCTGTAGGAGGATCTATCTGCCTGTGGCTGTTATAACTGTGGAGCGAGTTTTTCGAGCTGAGAAATTCAAACCATTCTTAAAACTAGCCTTGAATTATTTAGATGAAAGTTTTTTGAGAGAGGATAGAGGATGATAAAAAGGATGGATGGGTGCAGACTATAAAGGAGATTTTTATTTGGTAAATATTATCCAAAAGAATGATGAGTGCGGATAGCCTTATTGTTCCCCTGGCCCTGCGTGCCCTTCCCTCCAAGCCCGTGCTTATCCTCTCTAATTTGTTGGTTAGCAGGAAAACTATGTAATTAGTTATTTTTTTTATTTATATTTAATATCTATCTGCCTGTGGCTGTGGCCTGTGGAGCGAGTTTTGAGCTGAGAGCAAACCATTCTTAGGCCTTGTTTAGATGGGAAAAGGTGGAAAAAGTTGCAACTGTAGCATTTCGTTTGTTTGTGGTAAATATTGTCCAATCGTGGCCCAACTAGGATTAAAAAGATTCGTCTCGTGATTTATAACAAAAAACTGTGTAATTAGTTATTTTTTTATTTATATTTAATGCTTTTATATATACGGGTAGAAATTGATGTGATGGAGAGAGAGTGGAAAAACTTGCAACTTTCAATTAAACTTGCATGTAACTAAACAAGACCTTAGTGTTAGGGCTTACTGTTACTGACTGGCACAACCAGAACCAGTTCCATCTGGGCGAAAAGTTGTACTAGTAGTACTGTAGTATTTTGACCCATAACGATGAGGCCATGTGCGTTCCATGTTGCATGGTATCAGGATCGATCGACGTTGCTTGGCCGTGTAAAAGACCCTAGTACTGGTGGATGCTCTCCTCCTCTCGCCCCCGTTTTATGAGGCGGCTGCCGAGCCTTTAATGGCCTCCCGAAGTCAAATGCCCGCCTCGGCAGGCGTAAACTAGGTGAAAGCAGGCCGCTCGTACGCCCGTAGCCGTCGTGATTCGAGCGTTTCCTCTGTTTTCTTTTCCCCTTTATTATTAAACAAATAACGAGCGAGTCTGCAAGCTCTGCTCTGCATGCAGGGCCGCGTGTGTGTTTTTAATCCCAAAGCCTAGCTGTAGGCTGCACGCACGCCTGCTCCCTCGCTTCCTAACAATGGTTTGCATCATCCTCCCTCCGCCGGCCGTACACATGCGTGCGTGGCTCTTGTGACGTTGTTCAGATTGGACTACTAGTAGAGCGGATCGATGGCGATTCAGGAAGGATAGAACAAGAGAGACGCAATGCAAAACCTCTGCCTGCTCTGCCACCAAATGTACAGTCCTACTAGAGCATCAGCGTTGAAAGCCATGGTAAGAATGAACTCGAAAAAGTTACTAGTAGTACTCCATGCAGTAGGTTTTGAGCAGGCGGAGAGATCATCAAATATCACATGTTGATGAGTTTGCCTTCCGTACTTCTGGACCAATGGGCTAATTAAATACCATTTGCTTCTTAATGGGGAGCCACATGGGCGTCACTGCCTCATCACCACCGCGAGAGATGCCGGCGCGTCTGATGAAACGCGGACGGAGACGCTGTCCGAATCTGCCGCTCTTCTTACCCAAACCATGTCGGTTTCAGTAGTACTTACTGCAAAGCACTGAAAATTAGACCCAAGAGAAGAAAAAAAGAGGGTGGGCAGACAAAACCTACCCTGGAATGTCTGCAGTGGCCGCTCGACTGCAGATGGCCTACAAGTAAAACACATCGTATACTGTACATACTCGCCTTCTGCCAACAACAGGAGCACTACAAGAAGAACAGGTGACCTGCACGCACGCCTTCCACATGTTAAATTCAAAAAAAAAAAAAAAAAAACGATGGAGCATCTCCAAACACAGTAAAACGTCAAGACACTCGATTGGTTTGGATGAGGTATGGACGACAGGAGGCAAAGCCTCAACGGTGCCATGATAACACTGATCGAGCTAAAGGACACAACAGTAGTAAGCGGCAATGATCCGGTGCCATTGGTATGCAGACATGCGCACGGGCTCCACGACGCACAGTTTCTTCTTCGTCCCAGCCGGAGAGACACAGCCAGGGGAGGAGGAAGGAGGCGATCGAGAGGAGCCAAGTGAGGAGTCCGCCGCTTCTCTTCTCTCTCGGTACAGTAGTCGGTTGCGCGCCATCCGCCATTGGAGTGAGAGATTCTAATGTAGAAAGGAAAAAGATCCGGCACCTTTTCGTGATGCGCGCGCGCGCCAGCGCTAGCGTGGCAGCCTGCTGGCAGGCGACACCAGGCAGGCAGGCAGCAGCCTGTGTGTGTGTGTCATTGGTTCGGCGCTCGGCAGCGGCAGCGTGCGGTGCGGCGAGGCCGGCGGGCGGGCGTCTGTACTGTTACCTGTACGTGAGAACGAACCGTACCGTACTGGCGTACTACTGCACTGCCGAGCGGCCGGCGCAGGCAGTGCGGCGTGCATCAGCCAATCCGTGCCGGACGCCGCGCCAAAGGCCAAAGCTGCTGGGCGCCTGGGCCGGTTGTTGGAGTTGCTCCGGTGGCTGTGTCCGGGGCTAGGCGACGAGCCCGCCCCCCGTCCACCACCAGCCGAGGCAGGGCGGGTAGCCGGCCAGCTCGGCCCATGACGTACTTGTGTTCTCTGTTTGCCTGCAGGTGTGGTGGTGGTGTACGGCAATATATGTATACGTGGCATCATGTAGAGCTCCAATTATTGTAGTAAGCTCACTCACATGCGCGCGCGGTTGAGCCGCCGGGTAGGGAGGCATTGAGGCCCTTGCTTACCGGGAGGCCGTTGTGTTTGTGGGCTTGTTGTGGCCTTCACCGGTTATATCCAATCGTATGGGCCAAACCCAAGTACGTTAAGGGTGTGTGTGTGCTGCTGCTTTTTAGTCCCTGCTATGCTATTTGTGGGAGACGAATACAAGCATATGTATAAGGAGAGATTTTTTTTTTTACTATACTACATAAAAAAGGAGTGTTCACCTAATCTCATAAACATGTTTTTTTGGTCTTACATTCAGCTTTGGGTCGATGCATACCAAGAAGACCAAGAGGTCACATGAGCGGGTCTCCTTTGTTTTTCACGAGCACGTGTTTGAGCGTACACAACCACACAAAACTAAAGGACCACTCCCGCCCGGTCTACCTCATAAAATCGGGAGTACAGATTCGGCGTGTACCGGCCGTCTTGCACGTCGTGCACCAGCGTATCTCTGATGCGGACCAAGATCGATCGATGAGCGCACACCGAATGGTCTTGTTGCGTTGCATCTGAAACCGAATTCAATCTCACCTCACCACCCTGCTGTCCCTGACGTTTCATTTCAACCGATCGATCAATCCGCCTGCTGGAAGAGGTAGCCGTGGTGCATGCTGCCGGCCGCGCCGCAGCGTTCGCGCGCCGAGACCGTCCGGCCGCGCGCCCGGGCTCGCCGCTGTGCGTGCTATTGCACCTGCCTGCTGAGTCCTGCTCCTGCCGTGCCGTGCTGGGTGCGTGTCCGGTGCCGAGTGTCGCGTCCACGGAAAAGGCAGGTGTCTCCCCTGGAGGGGCAGGGCGCGGGGCGAGAGAGTCACCAGTCACCACCGTGCCGCGCGCGCCCGGCCGGCATGATTGGCACTTTGGCAGGCAGAATGGCAGAGGCAGAGCGAGCCAGGCGTCCCGCCCTTTTCGGCGTGGAAACCACTAAAAAGACGTGCCGGATGGCGGAAGCCGGCAGCAGAGCAGCACGCCGCACGCGCTCCCCTCTCTCCCCGGCCACCCCTGGCCGGCGTCCGCGCGCGGGCGGGCGGAGGAGGCGCGGAGCGGACAGCCCATGTTTGCTGCAGATTCCGCTGCCCGATCCGGGCTCAGTACAGGATAGTATCTCTGCCGCTCTGCCTCTGCATGCGACGTGTGGTGGCGGTGGCGGCACTCTCTCGCGTGGCAGTCAGTGCCGGCCCCTGTTTCGCCTGGGTTTTGGTGCCTGCCTCTGCCCCTCCTGCACGTACGTACTAGTAAGCTGTCCTCCGCTCGTTTGAGAAGTGATTCAACCCCGTGGTTCGATTCAAACAAGAGAAGCGATTCAGGCAATGGAAACGAGCGGTAGGAATCTTTTTTTTTTTTTTGGCCAAACCTGTTGTTGTGCTCATTTTTGGCTGAGCCCATGTATACTACTATAGTATATTATGCACACCGGTTGTTGTGGTCATGCCTATGACGTTCGCGTCCTCTCTGCACGCCGATTTCCAGCTATACCATGCAAAAGAGACGCATCTCGTATTAACGTCCGTAACAGAGCAGTCGACCCAGGCCGAGCAACCATGCTTTGCATCACCGTAGCCAGATGAGATGCCATCGAGCCATGATGAACAGGTGACAGAACTGGACTGTTCCTGACAAATTTGGCACAGCCCAACAGGTGTACAAGAGGCCCTGGCCAGTGCTCAGTGCCCCAGGAGTGCCCACCGGCTCTCGCTGTAGCTTGGTGCATGAACGTCAATGAGTCGGAAGAGAGGGTGATCTTATGCTGATCATACAAAAGATCGGGTGTCAGCTGATTACCAAGCTACACTTCATCATATTCATTTAGCAATAAGGCTGGTAGGGTTACCGACAACCAACTAATAGAAGGCATGGTCCAGAAACAGCCTACGTAGGGACAACTACTGCATCCGTCCGCCCTGTCTGCTGTTTCTGGTCAAACTATCTAATCTTAGTCGAACTATCTAAAGTTTGACCAAATTTATAGAATAGGCTAGATTTGACTAAAAAAATTTGTAGAGTAGAGTTTTATGACATAAAATAGGTAAACAAAATTTGTTCCATAACAAACCTAGTGACACTTAGGTATCACAAAATATCAATTTTTTTTTAAAAAAGTCTTGATTGAACTTCAAACGATTTGACTCAGCATTATACTTAAATTGCACCCTTCTACAGATGAAGTATAGAGCTGTTATTCAGTCAACTCCATTTTCATATTTTCTTTTGCAGACAGCGAAAATGCTGCTCACGCAGAAACATGGTGACCAAAAACAGGAACTGCTTTGCACATGGAGAAGTGAGGCACATGCCACTGCTCAAACACATGGCAGCTATGGTCTAATCCATGGGTGCTGAGGGTGAAATAGCATAAAAAATCGGACCATTGGTCTAGTCATGACTCATGAGTCCCACTGAAATTAGAACACCGGACTCCAACCAAACCTGACACCTTAATCATTTGGAAAATGGTAGGAGGATATTAAAAAACACAGGTGTCGACGGTACAACATGAGTATATGACATAACAAGTCAAAGAAACGTTCCAGCTGCCTTCCGAAACTCAAGGTGGGAATCGCAAATGAACTGGGGAACCAGCACGGCAGCACCACCAAATGTGAGTCACTGAAACAAAATCATGGATCCCATGCTTTCCACCTGTCCCAAACGCGATGCTGCGGCCACGGGCCATGATGGAACCATAATTGTTTAGTACAATCAATCATGAATCAGCAACAGAAACCATCACCAAATTCAGGGAGCTGCCACTAGTGTTGGTTGTAAAAGGATGCCAGCTAATCTTGCTCTCTGTCTCCAAACAAACAAAACTGACAGGCCCGCCACAAACTGATAAATGCATGTGCAAAGATCAACACATTTTATTGAGATCAACACATATTCTTGCGCCATTAATGGATATTCAAAGATCACAGTGCACGACAACCATGACCAAAAACTTAATTCTTCATGACTCATGCCTGCCCTCATCATTTTGTTTTATTATTTGAACAAGGCGCATGTGCAAGACCATGATTTGAAGAACTTCCACTGTCAGAGATTTTGTGCTGCAGATAGGCAAGCAGGCAGTGTTTTGTACCACATGCAAGGCACCACAACCCTTTGCTTGGAATAAAATTGTTCGATTCAAACATTCATCAATTATTAGGGTTAACAGGGTTCCAACAAATGGACTCCATACGGTGTTCCAAGCAATCAATGAACTGACAATAAACTACTCCACTAATACTGTTATGCAGTTGAGGGGAGACAATGGAGCTGGGTTACAAGCAGCATGTCAGCTATACAGCATACAGGGGAAGCTAATGTTGAACTTCATCAGCAACAAAAAAACACTCACCATTGTGGTGCCTGGGGCCAAATTGACAATAAATACAATGATGCAAGTAAAACAATCACCATGAGTCTGACTACACCTTGGGATTCTTTCTAGCAGCTATTAGTTGTGTACTACCTGAATTATCTCTTGGCGAAACAGAATAGGATAGTGTAATTTGTGCTGGATTAGGTTCTGCCTCTTCACGGAATTTGACTTCAAAAGCAATCGATTGGTAAAGACAAACTTCATCTTCTTTACAGTAGTAAACCTACAAGATAGAATAGAACAAACTCAAATGCATAATCCGATAATACAAGGAAAATACTTTTCTTTAGATGACTTATCTATTTGTACAACCTCTATGATAAACATATGAACACCACAGTACTCAAAATCTGATAAAACTGAGGAAAATACTTTTCTTTAGTTGACTTATCTATCTGTACAACCTCTATAATAAAAATATCAACAACACAGTACTTCTGATAATACAAGGAAAATACTTTTCTTTAGATGACTTATCTATTTGTACAACCTCTATGATAAACATATGAACACCACAGTACTCATAATCTGATAATACTAAGGAAAATACTTTTCTTTAGTTGACTTATCTATTTGTACAACCTCTATAATAAAAATATCAACACCACAGTACTTCTGTTAACTAAGAAACATCAAATGGCACACATAGCATATCGTAGAGCAGAGCCCCTCTGAACTTGGGCTTATCAATGACACACAGGATTTAATCTCATACTCCCTCCGTTCCAAATTATAAGTCGCTTTAACTCTTTTGGTTCATCCATTTTGCTATGTATCTAGACACATTATTATATCTAGATACATAGCAAAATGGATGTACCAAAAAAGTCAAAACGACTTATAATTTGGAACGGAGGGAGTATATCCTAACTCCAGCTGGGCATGCACACAAATTTACGATGACCATATGGATAGGACGGTCTGTATTGACTATTTTCCTAGTAGGGAACTTGTACCAGCTATAGTACAACTTGAAAGGGTTACTGTAGCATTTGACTCTCGTTTACACTTATCATCCTCCCTTGAGGCAATTTTTACCATTGCCGCCATCAAATGGCACACTCTTTCCGTATCTATTAAGATGCTTTCCCATATCTTTCTAGGATTGACTTGGTCATTTGTCACAGCTTGATTCATGTGCCAAGAGATAAAGTAAGGTAGTGTGAATTATCTAACAAATTAATTAATGCCATTGCTGATTCCATATCACTACCTTGCAGTTTATCCTTCCCATTGACAAAGATGATGATATCCTTTTGAACTTCAGTGATGCCAGCCCTTCAGAGTTTAGAAAACCGTTCGCTGGCTCAATCTCAACTGCATTAGGTGGCTCTGTTTCCACATCAAATTTACTGCGAGCTTCCTACACCTCAGCGAAAAAATGTTAATACAAGCAATGTTGAATGTTTTTCCACACTCACTAGTGACTATTATGAATGGTGCAAACTTGGAAAGTAAGATAAGAAAAAACAATATCTTCGGGTTATTATTGACCTTGGAGAAATGGTAGCCATCAGGTACTGAAATTGCAAGAGACAAGAATCCTTCCTTTGAAGAACCACCATCGACATTAATAACATCTGTATCTGCCGATAACCGTCGTCTTAGGCGTTTCAATGCCTTCGGTTTTGCTGATGGCGGTTGCACTCCAATCAACTCTAGTGTCTTCACCTCAGCACCTTTGTCACTAAGAGTTATATATCTGATTGTGTTGTTGTTTGTATCTGCTACAAGAAGCCTTCCTGTACATATATCAGTTACACCATTGTATTATATTCACTTTCAGTTTGCAGTATAGCAGAACACAAGGGATAAATAAGGTGGAAAATTTTCAATGTAGAATCTCGAGAGCTGTATTTATTAAGTAATAACTGGCAATGTGATAATAGAAAAAAAGTTCAATTGGTTAGCTGGTACTCTGGCAATGAAATTTTTTAGTTATCAAATTCAGGAAACCAAATCAAGGGAAAAGATTATTCTATGGTATAAGTTGACTTGTATGACAGTTATAGTAATTAACTGAAAATGAATAAATATCGAAATTACCATCTCCAATTTCAACAAGTCCTGCTGGCTCAGAAAGCTGCATCCAGAAAATTCAAAAAACAATTGTCATCGAGCTGTTCCTAGTCACAATAAGAAAAGAAAGTAGAGAATAAAGTAACACCCTCGACCTATGTAAAGATTACATTTAAGCTAAAAATGATAGCCAGTAATGCAGATCATGGCATTTTAAGATGATTTGCATGATAGATCTATCATAAGCTATCAATTTAAGTAAAGAAGAAAACAAAATGTGGTCTAAGTCTTAGCTCACTTGAGCTGCCAAGCCTGGACCATCCTTGTATCCTGCACGCCCAGTTCCAGCAATAGTTGTAACTTTTCTTGTGACAGGATCTAGCTTTTTTATCTGCCATTTCAGATTAAGATAAGAAAAAAAAACAGAATGAATTAGCAAAAAAAAAAAGGCACGTAATATAACATATTATTTATTAACAACGAATTTTGCAGATACGGTACTGGTGCATCATGAAATCCAGAACCGGAAATCAAATGGACTATGCACACTGTTCGTATTTTAAAACCTGGTTCAGTTTACTTGCAAAATTGGACTAATTTAATATAACCATTTTTTCACAATTATAGTCACTTATGCTTACGATACAATCATTACCTTTAACATGTCATTTTATCGTCTATGTGTTGACTAACACTCCCTCCGTCCCAAAAAGAATGCACATCTTGCTTGAAAACGTTTGACTCATGTGCATTCTTTTTGAGTTGGAGGGAGAAGTCATTGAGCACACAAAGGTAAAAAGGTCCTAGCTCGTTCCCTGGAAGGTACTAGATGGTCAACTGGGGTAGGAGAAAACTAGTTGTTTATTTATTTGTCTTGGGTGGGTTAGAGACCTGGATCCTACCGTCTGACAGTAATTATCATGTTATTATTGTCAGCTGGTTCGCACAGGATGGAACTGTTAGATGGTTAGGAGAAAACCGCCAAAGTTATTCCATTAACTTGCTTTATAAGTTTATATACAAGACCTTTAGTGCTGGATATTCCGGGTCCTACATAATGGCTATAACCAGTACAAGCACCGATATCACATCTGGAAGTCGGCATAAGTAGTGCAATATAATCATGAATATCTGTCATGCTGGCTGGAACATCAAGGGAGAAGTGAGAGAGGGCTACAAGAACTCTGGAATGAAACTACAGCCTGAAAAGTATCAGGAGCTGCAGGGGGTACGCGAGATGCAGCAATGTAATTTGAGGAGCTCGAACAGAAGGTGATGTGTCAGAAACTGAAACAGGAGGCACAGTATAAGGAAAGAGGAGAAGATGGAACTGGGGTACAGGGAGAAGTAGAAAGAACTAAAGGCCGAGCCAAGGAGAACAAAGGTTCAGGAACCATGGGGAGAACATCTATGGCCCCAGACTATGCATGGGCCAGAAGGCCAACTAAGCTACACACATATTTTACATTTGACAGGTGTCAAAGTAAGGTTACTACCTTGTGATTATAGGAATCAGCTACATATACTTGATTGTCACTGGCATAAGCAACACCTAAAGGATGTTGGAGTAGCACATCTGAGCCAATCCCATCATAATCTCCAAACTGAAGAGACAACAGTAACTTAAAATTTCCGGACAGATTAGTATCAAATAAATTAACAGAACATCTTTTGCATCAAGAGACAAATACCCTAAACAAATTTTCTGGAAATACTGGATCTCCTCCAGCCAGCAATCTTGAGCCTCCTGTCTTCAGATTAACAACTCGAATGGAACTGCTTTCACTATCAGCAACAAATAACTCCTGCATTTCTGTGATAAAAAAATCCTGTAAGTCCTATACTCAGTGCCATCAGATCAGAAACAGAACGGGAAAAAGGAGTCAGCAATAAATACCAGAAGCTAATGAAATCCCAGAAGGCTGTGCAAACGATGTGTTGGTGGCGCTGCAATACAAATTTCAATTTTCAGAAAATAAATTCAAAACTTCAAAGTATCAACCAAATCAAGCGATTTGCAGGAGCCAAATGAACACATTAAAGGAAGAGAAGTCTTAAGCTGAACATACAAGCAAGCCTGTACGCAAAGATCCGGAATGGTTATTCTACTTCAACTTTCATGGCAATTAGCATGAAAAAGAAACAATTAAACATGGCTTCAAGATGTCAAATAGGACCTGTTTTGCTGGTTGGAGCAACTCCAGCTCCAAGATCCATACAGGATTTGCAGCTTGGGATAAAATAAAGTGATTTAAACATATGTATTTATCACAGAGAAATATCGCTAGAGACATGATTAACCACCCATCAAATAGAAACCATCATTAACCGTCTTCATAAACATATTACTGTGTTCTACGACCAATCAGAACAGCACATTTAAAACTTTCCTGACAGAAAATGCCAGAATCTGTTACCTTGAGCCATTCAGATTCCTCTCATAGCCATCACCACTAATAACTTTGGTCACTCCATCACGTACATTGTGCTTCCAGATCTGGTGTTGCCCAGCCATTGCAATATACACGGTCTCCTCTGAGGGATCGTAGCATACATCCCATGGTGAATTTAGGACCTGCATTAACACTTTCCAGTCAATCTCTGTTCTATCTACCGTAAGCAAAGATATGATAAGGTCAAGAGTGTCGGACTAATCCACCTATCCAGACCTACAGGTCAAGTGTTACTGAATTACATGGGCAATGATTTGACCCCCTCAATTTTCAGATAAACCCAATTCACCCCCAAAATCTTTCCTTCCCCACCTGAATGGTCATTTGCTCCCTGTTTCATCTATATATAGGATGGTGTGGTATGATATTGGACTGTTGGTTGATGAATTGAATGTGATACATAATCCTTGTCCGTTTGTGACTAGAAAACTATAATGTAGTTTCACAATGTTATGATAAATTAAGAACTTGAATTATAGTTTTAAAGTAGGGAACGTATGCAGTGCAAACTAACTTCCTGTGAAAACCTATGCAAACTACGGCAAAAATATCGTCTAAATTTACCCAAAAAATCACACATGTAGATGATATGATGATACACAATCTTGCAAAATATCTTGTCCAAACTCGATTTCGTTTGTGAGATATAAAAATAACAAACTTTTAACAAATTATCTAGACAACTTTCTGGCTTGAAATTTATTATTTTTATATCTCACAAATGAAGTCGAGTTTGGACAAGATATTTTGCAAGATTGTGTATCATCATATCATCTACATGTGTGATTTTTAGGTAAATTTAGACGATATTTTTTGCCGTAGTTTACACAGGTTTTCACGGGAAGTTAGTTTGCACTGCATACGTTCCCTTTAAAGTATACATGTTTTGAAGACAGATTGCTAGAATGAACGTGACTCTCAATAGTTACCTATCCTGACTTCCCATGATATCGAGTCAGTTCAGCATGCTGCCATCTAAGTATCATAGTTTATTTGGTTGAAAGCCAGTGTAGGGTGCATTGCAGTTGATCAAATACATCTAAATTTATTGAACGTAAAGTATGTTATAGAGCATAAGTTATACAGTCGACATCTTGTTAAGGGTTACGTATCTTGTAGACAGATAAGTCAACGAAAATCATGGATATAAACCATCTAAGGCATCTCCAACTACTAATACCAGACTACCAGAGTATCTGCAAGTGTTTGTGGATAACCTGGACCACATCAGGGTTTCACTATGAGAATATGAGCAAGAATTCATGTCTTTATATGGATCAGCAATATTGTGGCTACACTTGTCTGATATATCATGTGCAAATACCAAATCTAATAGACTGATTGCTGGATTATGCTCCTTGCAGTCAAGACAAGCTATTGATACTTGCAGCTAGTTCCCAACTAAATTTCCTGTTCCTCGAACAGCCATGAATGCCACTTGAGGGTGAACCAAACAGTGTTAGGAACAAACTATGTGGCCTATAGAAGTTGCATTCAAAAGTCTTTAGTTTCTGGTATATTCCAGAGTAGTCAGGAAAAAAAAAGGTCAGAGCATGCCTGGTTTGTTCCTTGACCTCCTCCTTTGTAATCAGATCCTTTAGTCCCATTTCCAGCTAGTGTTCTCACAGTCTCATCTACAAAATTAATTTCTCTACAAGGAAAAGAAGGCATTCAGAGCAGGAGAACACGACACAGATCTGAGCACATACTTAAACTATGCTAATCAAAATATTAAAGAAAATAACTGCTTGAAAAAAAAAACATGAAACAAACACCATGGCTGAACAAAATGTTCTACCCTGAAGGGGAAAAAAATATTTGAAGTATTCTTTGGTTTGTTTATGAAATTATACATATGTGATCCCTGAGAAATTAGAAGTAGAGCCTTCTGATCATCAGGCAACATGAAGTGAAAAGAGAGAGTTCTCGAACTTGATAAGAATCAGGAACTTAAAGAAGAAAACTCTACACAGGCAAACAATCAATTCATCGATAACTGAGGCTCTTGATTTGAATACCTTTATTACTTCATTTGAACTTTAAATAATAGAAAAAATTATAGATTTCTAATGAACAATCAAGTCTAATAGTTGCATTAAGAAGTCTTGACAAAACTAACGAGGTGACTACCTAAAGCTGTTGCATTGGAGGGGAGGGTAGGTGAAAAAAATAGTTTGTTTGGATTCATTGTTTTATACATGCATAAAAAAACTATAGGGTGGTACGTACCATGGCCACGATATCATACTCAAGTTTGTAGAAATAGTTTTGTAGAACTTTGCATACACATCAAAACAGTCTCAAAGGTCAGCTCATCAGCGGAAATACCAAAATTACTTTACGTATGAGAACAGGACACCTGATACATCCCAGTACTCAACCTAAACCTTATAGCCTGCTCGATATAGCTCCCTATTCCTAAGCTCAGGTACCACTTTCTTGGGTGTATTTTTAGTTTTATGAGTTCTGATACACTGGTAAATAGTGGAAGGCACAGGTTTGAATATAACTACCAATTACATAAAGGAGTAGTGAGTGTGAATCAAACTGCACAACAGCGAAGGTCACTAGTAAGTAATATTACATGTTAACAGAAACTAAATGATCTAATTGAATTCAGCGGTGGTACTTACCGCAGCGCGTGGTTCTCAGTGTCTGCAACATATAAGATATTCCTCTTGGAATTGTAAGCAAGACCCTGCAATAGGTGGCAAGAAATAGTTGTATGACATTACATGCATGATAAAAGAAAGTTCAGATCAAGGAGATTTAAATAATTTTGTGTCAGAAAAGATAGGCCTAAGAAAAAGAGCATCAGTTCAGAACTTCGGAGCATGCTGAGTTGCTGAATAGGACATGACAATGCATTCTATTCAATTCAGCAGCAATTGCGTATGGATGACTACTACTGACAAGTTATCTCAAATATCAACTGTCAAGAGCTCCATAACATGTTTCTGTAAGAGTGATATCTATTGTACGGCAACAATAGTTGTTTCCTCACCTGAGGGCGGTTAAACAGGGCAGCATCAAATGGCCCATCAAGCAACCCTTCCTCAGAACTCCCAATTTGACATATGAACTGCCCTTCCAAGTTGGTCACAACCTTAATCACACAAGAGAGAAATAAGGCTATATTTATTAATAAAAAGAACAAAATGATAAACAAATCAGTCTAACTGATGTGCCATATTGGTAAAAACCTAAAAGAATAAGAACAAAGATGCTCACAATTCGATTATGATTACTGTCTGATATGAATAATCGGTTGTTTTGCACATCAGCTGCAAGTTTCCCAGGAAATTTGAGAGGCGAAGTTAGTAAACGACTATCCTTGTCCTTTTCCAATGCCAAGGGAAGGGGGTCATTAAGTAATAGTTTCTTCTCTTCATAAAATTCAAGTGCTGCACCAATTACTTCATCCAGATCCTGAAAATAGCATGAATAGATGACATGAACTGTCAACATTAGTACATGACAACATACAGACAATAACTAGGATGAAACAAGGCTAGATGAGTTGCTCAAGTTTTCTTTTCTTTTCCTATGTGAGGGATGCAGGGGCATCACCATTAGATTCAGTAGAGGAAATATTTTATGTACAAGTCTTGGAAATGATTTTGTGGGACATGGAAAATATGCATTTTTTTCTCAGCTGCAGTAACGAATTCTTAGTTTATGTACTCTAGCGAATAATGTTTCTGTGATACATATACTCCTAAGTTTCAAAATATTTACCTCGTTTACTGGGAACTATAGTTTCAGAAAACTCAGCCTCTTCAGTTTTGCAATTTGCATATTATACTGATGAAATTACCAAGTGAAAGTTGCACGGTGGTTGAAACATATCAATTACCAAGTTTAGGCATGGCACAAATACATTAAATATTACACATCTTTACCTCCTTAGGCTGTGCATATAAGATAGTTGGACAAACGTTGTGAATAGAAGTGGTCATAATCACGCATTCACGCTCAGGTTGTGCCATTAGCAACCACAAGAAAGAATTAGTACACATCAGAAGGTGCAATGTTTATGCAGGTGTTATCCAGAGCCACATATTGGATAAGATCCTGGAGCTTCATCTAGTGGCTGAATGTGTCTAGATGGCACAGAGCATCACATAACAGCACAAAGCACGATCAAAGAACCTATCTCATATAGTAAATTAACAACATGCTATTATTTGGTGGTGTCCACACATCACATAACAGCACAAAGCACAATCAAAGAACCGCTCGCTACTATTACACAACAGTCTCACAAACTCAATCACTCACTACCTAACTAAGCATTACATTCCAGCATCTGTCTGGCAGGGGATCAGAACCCGACTCCAGTTGCGTTCAGCGGCCGATGGCGGTCCTTCCAGAAGCAAGCGTCGGGTGCCAACCGCGCTGATGATCGCATCGGCTCTGACTTGCACCTTTTCAGAACGAATGGTGCGTAGGATGCCGCGTTGGTGACCAGTGGGAGCTCCAGCTTCAGCTTCTGTTCTGCTGTAGCTGGTTTGGGTGGTGGTGTCTTCTGGACAACTGGACATGGCATGGGCACAGCTGAGTTCACCATCGATGGATCTTTGGTCTCTTGTGCATCGTTCACAACGGTGGTGCCTTCAGCATTCTCCTTTTTTTCAGTCTCCGCTGCTCCAGTAGCAGCAGCGTCGCCACTAGCAGAAGCCTTCTGTTGCCGGTGATTTCGGTTACTCTTGCCCTGGTAAGACTTCCAATGGACGAAGTCAGTGCTGCAGACCCATGTCTCCTTGGAGACCTCCATTGAGAGCTTTGGCTCATACATCATCAACAGGAGGCAATCCGGTAACTCGCCACTCTTCTTCCTCCTCTGTATCACAGATCCTGCCTCACCTTCACACTCTTCTGCTCTAGTTTCTACTTTCTCTACTTCCTGGTTTGTTTCCGCATACTGTGTTTTTCCTTCTTCCTCTATATTCTCGGCAGTTTCTTCTTCCTTTCCATCATAACAGGATTCTTGACCTTCCTCTGCACTGTTTGGGGCAACAACATCACAGTCTTTCTCTGACTCTGCCTCAGAAGAAGTCTTCTTCCCCTTTCTGGATGCCATTAGCACCTTAGGCTCCGCAATGAGATGCTCCTGTTCGATCAAGAAGCTCCACCTCCGACCATCTCTATCAATGGAGAAACTAGCTCTCCTTGAATCCTTCAAGCTTGAGAAGCTAGACCGCCGTGCCTCCGTCTCAGCTGAGAAGCTGTGTCGCCTGCCAACCCTATCACTGGATGACGACGCCCTGCTGCTAGTGCTAACATGCCTCCTGCTACTCAACCGTCGCAATTTAGTGCGGTCCTCCTTCAGAGCTGCTGAGGGAGAATAGCTGCTGACTGACCTCCTCCCCTTCATCTCTTCCTCAACTTTCTCTTGTGCTGGAACTTCTTCCTCACTGACCACCAGCTCCACCATGTCCGGCCCTTGGTTTTCCCTCTCTGTAACTTCTCCCAAAGAAACCTCCAACCTGGCATCTTTACGAACAATTTGTGCTTCCTCTACCCCTGCTCTGCAGGATGCATCATCCTTTTCTTCCACTAGATCTCCACATTTAGAACTCTCTTCAGCTTCAGTCTTTGCTTGATCTATCTCCTCTGCTTCAGCACCATCATTTTCATCACAACCACACTCTCCGCATTTCATGTCTTTGATAGAAACAGCTGAACGGCGAGCTTCATCATTGCACTCCACTGGCTCAGCCTCAACCTCAGCCCCAGCATCCTCTTCCTCTTCTTCCTCATCGTTGTTGAGGCACCCAGCCACCTCATTGTCCACCTGCTCCACGGTAGCTGCAGCTGGAGACCCCCAGAAGCGGGTGGCAAGAGCCGCCATGCGAACTGGGTCTGACCGACAGCGCATTAGCAGCAGTGCATTCCTTGGGGGGATGCAGACGCTCACCCTCCCCTCTTCTTCCTTCCCCACCACCAAGATCTCATCTTTCTTCTCCACCTCCACCTCCCCCACCATAACGGCCTTCTCCTCCTCCTCCACATCCCACCCTTCCATGACGAGCCCCACTTCCGATGCCCTCATCTCTTCTGCCGGCACAACAGCGGCTCCCTTGCCAACCTCGTCGTCGTCCTCCTCCTGGATCGCTAGGAGGCACCTCGCCACAGCAGCACCGCACAGCCAGCTACCCCCAGCAGGAGCGCCCTGCCGTCGCTTCTTACCACGGTGTGCGTCGGTGGAGAGCGCGCCCCGCTCGCCAGCTCCGCCAGGCCGAGACGGCGAGCAGAGTGAGCGACCACCGCAGGAGCCAAATGTCTTGAGTGCCTCGCAAATGTTGACTGGGATCTGGTATACCCAGCCCTGGTTCTTGCCCTGGGGTCCGTCCCGGTCGTCACCGGCACGGCGGAAGCTGACCTCTGCGCTCCCACCTCCGCCGACTCCGCCGCGCCTGGAGCGGGAGCGCAGCACGGCAGCGGAGGCGTGCTTGGGCTTGCGCTTACCGCCCTTGACGCGGACCTGGCCGATGCAGGTTACCTTGGGGGAGGACGGCTCGGCAGGTTCGAATCCGCCCCGGCCACGGCGGCCACCGCCGGTGGACCCGGACGGGAACATTGGGGACTGGCCGCCCTTGAGGCTGCCGCTGTTGCGGAGGCGGCGGCTGAGGGAGGGGTGCAGAGGCGGGGCCGGCACTGCCTCAGCCCGCTTGCGCTGGCACTGCCGCGGCCGGGGCTGAGGAGCTTGGAGGAGCTGGAGGGGCGGAGGGAAGACTGCGCGTTGCCGCCGGCTATGGAAGTGGCGGAGGCAGCGGAGGGGCGGGAGGTGAAGCAGATGAAGAGCTCCGTGCCACCTCCGCCGCCGCCGCCGCCGCCACCCCGGTCCAAGTGCTTCTTGCGGCGCATGAGGGGGGGAGGAGGGGGTGTGAGGCTTGTGAGCTCTCTCTCTCTTGGCTCTTGCTTTGCTGCAACCTGCAATGCCGCTGTTGGGCGCCTGCCCTTGGACTGCGCTGGTCCGCTAGATGCGGTCGCCGGTGGGGAAGGGAATAATTAGGGTTTGTTGGTGGTGCGCTGGCAGTTTGTTGGTGACTGTGACTGTGACTGTGAGTGTGAGCTGTTTGTGGATAGGGGAGGTTGCAGGGTCACGCACTCCCGGAGGTTACGGTGAATTGTGTAGTCATGGCCCATGGGGCTGTGGTGGACCCCACACTGTCGCTCCGATAAGAGCATGATTATCATTTGATTTGATCCTTCGAAGGGAGAAAAGAAAATTTTCCTCTGGAATATTCTTGCAAAAGAAGAATTTCAGAAAAGATCGTTGTTTTGTGAAAAGAGCTTGAACATTTCATGTCCATTCAAAAGCTATCGCTCGACCAATCAAAGCTTGACATAACGGATCTACACGCCATCTCTCATAGTACTAATTACGTGGTCGCATTTTGCTTCAAAAAAAAAAAAACTTGGTCGCATTTTGGTTTGTCAAGGAATTTTGTAGTACTATTACAGATTCCTATCATTTGTTTTTTTTTTTCTTGGGGACCTACAAAACATAGATTTGTCTCAGAAAATTCCAAAACAACTCATTTCTTTCCCTTCTTTTTAGATTCCTATCGTAGCTTCCCCGTCTCTAGTTCCTTTGAAAATTCCAAGCACTTTCTTCTATATATGTAGTGCCAGCCCCTAGAAATTTGGGTTCTCTCTGCCATTGTTCTCTCTTCTACTATACGTTTCCACCCGTTTGGTAAGCCTATCGACCCTCCCTCCCTCCCTCCGTTCTCACCGTCGCTCGCTTCCACTCTCCAACATGAGCGACAACGTCCCTGCCACTTCAAGGATCCTTGAGGAACTCACGTCCGTCATGGACGAGGTGTACCGTGTACGTACAGCCACAAGGGCGACAAGCACGCCTGATCGTGGCCGTCAACCGGCTGCAGTCCCAAAAGATGGAAGACGCCGGGGCCTCCTTCCCGTCTTTGAATAGATAGGGAGAGAATAGTTCGCATACTCTTGAAAGAGAAAATGGATTCCAAAAAATATTGTTTGCAAGATCGAAAGATGCAAAAGTAAAAAGTGTACACCACAATTATACTTTCAAGAGAAATATGTAATACCTTTCTATGACCTTCACCTGATATCTGTGCTAGAACCTTTCCGTTGGGTCCAATAAGAACAAATGTAGGCCAAGAGTTCACACCAAGTTCTCTCCACAAGTACATGTCCCCGTCATTTACAACCTTCAAACATTTCAAGTGAGTGAGTCAATAAATAAAGAAAAGGAAGCATTTACAACCTTCAGACATCTCAAGTGAGTCGAAAACAAAAGGAGGAAAGAAAGGAAGCACTAGACAAGGAATTCGTCAATCATAAACAATACGTACCGATGTATTTTCTATTGTTCTAGTACCTACGAAATATTCTATAGTATGTTTTTAGATTGTTTAAGTAGTATCCATGTGAGGTTCAACGATGTATTTTAAAATAAAATGTTTTGGGAGTGAGGTCTTGCTTTGAAGAACTTAATATATACTATCGTAAAAAAACACAAGGTGCAATACAATTTAACACACAGTGACTTCAGCAAATTTGTTTTTTTTTTTTTCCTACAGACTTCCTATACTTTGACACATCGCTCATACTCTCTGACAACTGGACCGTCCATGCTCCGAAGCCCAAAGTATTACACTGCCAATTATCTACTCCTACTGTCCTACAGGCCTACTGGTGGCGATGGTCAGCGCCGTACAGCGCTCCAAAGCCCAAAACCCAAGTATTAACGCTGCCAAAGTGCCAATTTTCTACAGTCCTACGGGTTTTCTATTAAAAAAAACTACAGGCCTACGGTGGAGATGGTCAGGTACAGCGCGAACCAGACGCTGATAGGCCCCAGGGCATGCTTGCATTGTTAGAGCCTTGTTGGAGCCTAGGAGGACATTCCAATGAGGATGGCAGCGGATCGCACCCTTTGGGAAGCTCTCTCGGTCTCATAAAAGTGGTGATGCAATCTGAACATGTGGACTTATAAAGTGTGGATTGATTTGTCCCCCTCTTGTGTATTGCCTGATTGATTTCATCTAGCTTTCTTGGAGAGACTAAAAGGCGCAGTGGTTTCTTCTCATTGAATTGGTCCATCTACTGGCGAGCAAGAGAGCAAAGGCGCCTGGACGAGGTCACGTTGCCGATCACCACTGCGGATCTTATCCACATGCCTGGTGGAGCTTGCAGAGGAGGGAACGTGCCTGATGCAGATTGATTGGTTGGAGTTTCGTCTTTCTTTTTATTTTATTTTTTGAATGAATGTCTTTCTTTAAAAAAAAACTTGGCAGCATATCATATGATTGAGTTTAGTCTTTCTTGGTGGCATATCATATGATTGAGTTTAGCCTTTCTTCCTGGCAATGATAGAGGATCCCACATTTGCAGGGGCAAAAGAGACATTTTACAGTGTTTCTCCCACCACTCCTGCCTGGATTCAATATAGAACTTATTAATATAGGCGTGGTGCCAAGAGCAAATAACCATATCGTACTAGTGTCCAGCAAGCAACAGAGAGGGCAACGGTCACATTTGGCAGGTGTCGTTTTGCAAAACTTGCATATGCAGGTCAACGCAAAAAAGCAGTTGACAGATACCCTCACTTCTTCAGACATGGAAAACGATAGTTTTTCTTCCCCAGATTCATGGAAAAGATAGTTGGTAGTTAACATGCCAATGTGCAAGGGAAAAGGCCAAGCAGGAACCTGAGCAAAGAAGGTTTATGCAAATTGCTAGAAGGACTACTTCATTTGAACATTTGAGAAGGTATATTGTTGTCATACCGGGTGAGTAATGTTGTAGCGCAGAACAGCATTACGTATAGCTTCAAGGTCCTTTTCATTATCAAATTTGGCAGAGTGCACACCAACAACAGTGAACTGCAGAATCAAGCAACACACATGTGAATATCCAATATTAGCCATATTCAGACACATGGATAGAACACATAGCCAAATTCAGACACGTGGATAGATAGAGTGTATTGCATTTCAATTATATGCCGTCATTGGTTTTACAAACATAGGCTTGCCCCCATTTCCAAATAAAACCTGCTTAAGCTATTAATTGTAGAACCGAAAAGTTAAGATAAAGCCAGCTGCATTTCAATAAGGATTTAGTACATTAGTTGAATTTTCGATAGTACTGAAAAAGAATGCAATACAAATTCATAACCAATGTCAGAGGATCTGCAATATGGCATTGCAGTGAACATTAGTATCAGGATGATGAATAACCACATATCAAAGCAATGAAAGTAAAACAAAATAAACATGGAAAGTACAAATGACAATAAATGTCAAGGTTTAAAACAAAATATTCTGAATGTTGTAATTCAGAACTAGTGTAATGCAATTATTCACAGCCCAGGAGAGGGGGGGGGGGGGGGGGGTTTGGGGGGTGTTAATCAGGAACATTCCAGCATATGAAGACAAATCGAGCACTCACAGGTTTGTCTTTATACTTCTTCTCTACAAACTCCAGGTCTGGCAAGACATGCATACAGTTAATGCAGCAATAGGTCCAAAAATCCAGCAGCACTACCCTTCCTTTTAAATCCTGCAGGAACAATTTTGACAAGCATAATTAACTGTTGAATCATAATACCTAAAATTTGCAGTAGAGAAAGAATTTGAAAGTTATAATTGTGGCCATCCATCTTGAGGAAAGCATCCAACTGTGAAGAATGTCCCATCAAGCAGGAGATAGGAATCATATATGCTAATAACTAAGATAAAGCAAATAATGCAGTTTTACATGCAGGAATAGTAGGGATGATAGTAGAATTGCATGCAGGAACAGTAGGGAATATGATGTTTTAGGAGAAGGGATGGTCAGTAGATTTACATGTAGATGAATCAAGTATATATTCATGAAAAATGTGTTAGAATAGGCGCCCATATATGGGCTGGCCATGGGCCTCAGCGCCCAAGCCTAGCGGCTGGGCTGCCTCTAGAGATGTATGGTAGATGATCTCTTGGAATTGGCAAGGATCTCCGTTGACTGGGTATTCCTATAAACCCTCACGATCCTTGCCTATTGCCTAAATATTGTATCCCTGTACCCATTATCAATCTACTAATTCCCTTGGCCATACTAGCTTTCAAAATGTATATGCACCAGAAGTTTAACATCAAGAATGGGGCTTCCTGGCCACAAGAGAACCACCAGTGACTCAAATTTCTTCACAAATGCTAGAAGACTGAAACTTTTGGATCATGTTAATTAAAGTTTGGGCAGCCCCATCGGATAGAGTGATAGAGATGCATGAAAGGTCTTCATAGTTTAAATCCAAAAGACAGGGTATGCAATTAGTACTGTAGCAAAGTTGCAGCTACGATAATAACCTAAAATGAGTTCTAAATTACTCTTCCAAACTGAAGTGGAGCTGTATTCAACCAGTCAAGCTTTCTTGGAAACTCAGGAACATATGTGGCAGAACCCCTACAATAAAATTCAAAAGAACATTTGCATTTAAGTGCAAACAAACAGCCTTGGTACAATAAAGCAAGTCCAAGCTTCACATGCCAAGAAAATATATTAATATGCAGTTAGTTAGCTTACCCACCCAGATTCAAACTCAGCTAGATACTTCTTTATTTGTTGAACTCTTGATGACAGAGATTCTCCTGCAAGCAGATAGCAAGATGAGCAATAAGTGACACGCATGACAACTGGAAACCAATCTTCAATATAGCTTCGGATCCAAATGTTTCCAAGCTAGGTTTCAATCTCTCTAGGCATGCTAAAAAGAATTTTAGTCACTATGCCTAAAGCCTACAATTACCTAGTAGCATTGTGCTATGTTTAAAAGTGGCAGCCTGAAATAGGCGGCCAGGTACCATCAAGCACCTGAACATCTTGGTGCCAAGTAGGTGCTAGGCAGGATGGTGATGCCTAGCACCTAGGTGCACTGCATAGCTCATATTTTGAAGAGTGAGATTGTTTTAGGTTTGTGATTTTATTGTTAGCAATAACATCAAGATTTCATCAGGACTGACCCTTTAGAATTAACTGCAAAGTGACAATCGATTCGTTTGCAACAATGAACCTGTAAAAATCCTCCTGCATCTGGATTTCTTACCTTCATTTCTGGAAAAAACTGAACTATTTCCACCCATGAAGAAATTCAGCAGCCCTTTGGGAGATGCAAACTGCATTGCCTGCATACATGAAACCAATTCATGGCAATTAATCTCAATTAGATGTGACGGCAAGAATCCAGTGATGACATGGACACCGACATGAAAACTCATAGCCTTCATATAAATTGTAGAAAACAAACATGTAAAAATTCATATGAATAACAAAAGGTGGTGTTAGCCCATAAAGAAACAAAAAGTACAGTTAATTTAGCTCATATTTTAAGAAATGGACCCTTGCTTAACATCACACCATTGTTAGTCGTTGAAATCCATCCACATGCAAAGTATTTTTTTTTTTTTGTAGAAGATGAAGACCATTCAGCAGTTTTAATAGTATTGAAGATGTCACGGCTATATGAAATGAGGAAATTTTAATTTAAATTCCACAGGAAACACCTTAGTCCTGTTGATAGCCAGGATGACACCATACAAATATCAAGATGTGGAATGTCATCTAGGCTGGGAGAATGACAAAGGGAGACCCCATAAAGTGAGAAAAGCTATGGGGTATGGTGGTATTAATCACACATAAATAAGGTCTAGCTAACACAATAATATGTACCGAGGATATATATGTTAACATAGACCCACCTTGTTCCTGAAGAATCTACCAATTGTATTATTTTTCTAATATAAATTCAAGGTAGATCCAGACTGTAGTTAGTTTCTCACTTTGATACAGTTACCCAACTACTCTATGCACATAAACAGCCCAGGATGACAAAAAAGAATATCAATTAATGGTGCATTTCAATCACTCAGCATGTTTCATATTAATAGCAGAAAAAACTGCAATAATTAAATTATCAATGTCTTCATAGGACAACTGTTTTAAATGGAAGGAGTGAAACAAGTAATTGTACCACAAAATTCAAATACTGAATCCACTAGAACTCAAAGTGAGGACTTGAATGGAACCAAAACCAGGACAAAAATAAAAGAGTACACTTGCAGTAAGTGCAGAATCCTTCTCAAGTGCAATGTAACAGTAGTGCACAATGGAAGTTTTATGCAGCTATGCAGGTATCTGTACTAGTCAGTTTAGTCCACTGTATGAATTGAGACAGTTTAGTCCATTATATGAATTGCAGGGTTGTCTTAATAAAAATATACTCCCTCCATTTCAAATTATAAGATGTTTTGACTTCTCTAGATTCATAGTTTTTTTTTTTTTTGAGAATTAGATACATAGTTTTTGTTATGCACTTAGATGTACACTGTGTCTAGAACTCTAGATACATAGTAAAAGCAATGTATGTAGAAAATTCAAAGCGTCTTATAATTTGAAACAGACGGGGCACTAAAAAGTCTAGTGGTGCAACCAGACAATGAATGAGGATAATAGCCATACTATATTCTCAAGAGGTATACCACCAAACTGGAACATATGCCCAATGCTCATTTTATTATTATCCAGTTTCCTGTGTTTTCCCAGATGGAACTTGTGAGCAACCAAATAATTCTTCTTTTGCATAATTGAATGTGTACAAAGCCAAAGCTATGAATAAACACCGTCAATATACATGTTAATGTATCAGCTGAACCAAGAGCAGCTCAACAAGTTGTGTAAAGTTGTACCTTCCAATTTCTGACTGCAACAAAAAGACAGGAACAGGCTATTCCCAGACTTCCATATCTCAATATTTCGCGTCGAGAACCCAACAGCCTGCAGGATTTCTTTGCGACATATCAATAAGTTACGTTATGCAAACAGTCATGACTAGATAGGAACCTACAGATTAGAATAACACTAGTATATCTCTTAGAACATGGGAAACGACCTATGCACAGGAAAGAACAACTTGGATGGTAGTATTTATCCAGAAGTTTTCAGTGTGAAGTGCATGTTGCCAGAATGATTTTTCAAAAAAGATGAGATTTTAAGTGCACAAAAGGAAACAGTGAACTCAAATTATAATTGATATTTAAGCCTTTCCTCTTGGAAGAAACTGACCTTACCCTTTATTTTTTGAGATTGGAGAACCTTTTGTGTCAGAAAGTCCACCAGTTGCTCCGTTCAGACTCTCAGGCAAAGCATTTCCTACTGAACTACTATTCTCAGTATTTTCTGCCCCTTCATCTGCATTAGTTGTCTTCTAGTCAGCACCAAGTACTCTCATACAACCAACAGAAAAATGTATCTAGCTCCGATTTCAACAAACAACAATTTCAAAGATGATATAGTTTCTGGCCAGATCAGTTTGGCAACAGTCACAACTTTCAACATTAATGCAGAAGAGAAACAGGCTGATAAAGGCTGATAAATCAAACCAATGTAATGGGTTCAATAGTTTCTATGTTCAGTTTTTCAAACAAAAGATATGTTACTAGATCAAAATAATCATTGTTTGTATTACATACTGTGATGAGCATTAGAACCACCATACAAAATGTCGTTAATTGAAATGTCGCCAATATTTTTTCGTATGAGCGAGGGACTGCCTTGTTGTAACACAACTTCCTCTAGAGTGGTCGTCACAGCAATACATCTGCAAGATGAGTGACCAGAAGAACTTTTTAAAATATGGATCTTTTTCATAGTTCTGACAATTTTGGCTATAAGATGTATATATTGCATAAAATGTTTGAACTTCACAGATTAACAGGCAGTAACTGCACCCAACTTAATAAGGATATGGATGTGACTTCATGTAAATAACTGGCACATTAATCCATCAAAATACAAACGGCACATTAATTCATCAAAATACAAACTTCGATGTTAAACAAGACAGTCCCACCGTAAAATCTGTCAAGACAAAAATCATAATAACTTAAGGACTTGCATCGCAGTTGCAGTCGCAGTCACATTTATCCTGATCCACAGCATTCAATAAGGAATTCGATAGTAAAACATTTATTTAGGGTGAACTCAAACTAGTTGAACTTAAGTGCTATGACTAAAGTAATAAGAGTAGTCATGGTGCACTTGGTTGAATGCTTGGTTTGGCTAGTATCTGTGTACGCTGCATTTAACGCTTGTTGATTTTTTGTCATGTGTTTCGTGCCAGTTGGGTGAACTCTGTGTATTCATGCCAACATGGCTCGGCGTTAGGCTTAATCGCTTTTTCCTTATGTTTGAACAAACTTCTGTAATTTCGTTGTGGTCAAGTAATGAAACAGCCGTTGTGGGAAAAAAGTTGAACTTAAGTGCCATGACCAAAGTAAGGAAAGCATATTTTTGACAGAAGGAAAAACATCCAATATGGACCTCATCTCTGCAGCTTTTGCAGCTTGAACACCGGCAAGCGCATCTTCTATCACAATGCACTGGCAAAAATACCAAAAGTTCATCACATATAACACTCCAAACAAATAAATATGATGGAAGGAATGAACAAACCAAAGAACTTAATAAAACAACAGACTACGGAGAGTTTCATATCAATGCTTATAGATTTCTGTTTTTGTCACAGTAGACAAACAACAAAAATAAAACATGCCTCAGTTATAAAGTTGTGCACTAAAGAGGCAGCCAAATGGTAGAATAACACTCAAATTTGAAATCTCAACGCTCCAAAGGGCTTATATAAGCCAACCAAGGTATACCTCCATCGCCAGCAAACTCCATTTGCTCCTAATTTACATGGATTTGTCATATAAAATAATTGTAACTAATTTACATGGATCCTTTTCGTAATAGCAAACTGCATTTGCTCCTAGTGAGAATAAATCATGTGGAAGGTATAAACAACTGCTACTCTCTCTGTTCCAAACTATAAGTTTTGGCTTTTCTAAATACATTGTTTTTACAATGTATCTAGACTTAGTGTACATCTAAGTGCATAGCAAAAGCTAAGCATCTAGAAAAAACAAAACGTCTTATAATTTGGAATGGATGGAGTACTTGGCTAAATTAGGGAGGAGAAAAGGTTAGTCCTAATTCAGGTTGTCTCCTGCTGCTAGCTTATCTAGGGTATATCTAACACATACCCATACAAGAACTTTGTGTATGCTATCATACCTTAAAATCCCCATGTTTTGTAGCCTTAAGAATCAAACCAGCATAGTTAAAGATTAACCAAAGCCATTTTCTCATAACAACAGAACACATGCAGTCCTTTGTGCTGCTACATTCTACATGTCAAGGTTTGTTTTCACAAAGCAGTCACTCTTGACTATCCATTCTGGTTTGTAAGATAATTACCTCGCTTGTGTCAACATCTAAGCTCTTTGATGCTGCCAGGAATATGTCCGGAGCGGGCTTCAAATTTTCAAATGCATCAGCAGAAACAATAGCATCAAATCTGAAATCCAAAAAGGCATCCATTGGACCAAATGACAAGTGGTGAGAAAATTAAAATGGGTGCAAATATAATTCTTCATAATAATCTTAGGGTGATATTTTGAAACTCGTTCAACATAAATCTACTAGAGGCATACACATATCATAATAGCAACAA